>PVJL010015669.1:0-23484 GCA_004026885.1 Lyroderma lyra | reverse complement strand
GCGGACACCTTCACGACCTCAGGGCTGGGTGTCCCAAACGGCTGGAGAGTGACCGGAAGGAAGGGTGGGAGGAAGCCCCCACGGAGCCTCGGGGCTGAGACTGCAGTGCCCAGGTAACAGGGCCCAGTTGTCGGGGGACAGGGCCGGAACCTCCTCCACGGCTCAAACGTGCTGAAGGGACAGGAGCACAGACGCCATCTCCCCATCGGCGTCGCTGTGCAGCAGGCAGGCGCGGTGGAGGGGTGGCCGGGCCGGCGCCCCAGGACGGGGCCACACCTGCTAGTGAGGAATGGGCACCGGGGGCCTGCGGGGAGGGACGCGGAGGGGCCGTGGGGCCTGCCCTCGCCACGGCCGCAGCCCCCAGCCCCGCTGCCCCCCGGTGCCCGCAGCCGGCCCAGAGTGGGCCCCGCCGGGTGCACATCTGAGGCACAACCCCGTCTTCAGGCAGAGGCTTGGGGCGGCTGCTGTGTCCCCAGACACCTAGCCTGTCACCCCCGGCCCTAAGGGACCTGAGGTTGCCGCTCCACAGGCCATGAGAGGACAGCCCCAGCCGGGGGGTGCAGCGCGGCCGTGCCCCCCACACCCGGGCCGACGCGCAGAGCACCGCGTCCGGGTGGCAGCGGAGTGACGCTCCCGTGACCCGGGCCCGGTCCTCGATGCTCGAATTTCCTGGCCGCCTTTCTCCCGCCGAGGCCAGGATCTGGGCCTGAGTTTTCAGGGCAGAACAAAACAATTTTGTTTTCTAGGAAAATGGGAGGTCTGGGGTGGCGAGTGCGGCCGCGAGCGCGGCGACGGCCACAGCTGGCGGTGCCGCCTGCCAAGTCTCACCCCCGAGAGCTGGGACACGACGGCCCGGTCCGCCTCTGCAGCAGCGGCCCTGCCCGGCAGTCACTCCTCTTAATAAAACGGGGGGGGGGGGGCAGGAAAGACGTCTAGAAGGAAACAGAGCAAAATGGTAACTATGTCCGGGGGGCGGGGGGCGGCCCGTGTCCTTCCTGTCCGTGTCCGTGGCTTCTGTCCGGGGTGAGCCTTCCCCGGGTCACGGAACGGTGCTCGGTGGCATTCTCCCGCCTGCCTCGCCCCTCAGCCTGGCCGGGAGCTGCCCAGGTGGTGGCACACACGACCCCCAGCCTTCCGTTCCCCGGGGCAGCCGCTGTCACTTCCTCCCGCTGTCCATCCAGCCCCTGCCCGCTGGGGTCCCTTCCTGTCCCAGCGAGGCCTGTTTGTCCCCAGCTCTGGGACAGCCTTGGCTCCCAGACGTGCAGGAAGTGCATTCCCGCGCCGGCCGTACCCTCAGCAGTGTCCCAGGGGCCCTGGGGCTGGCAGCCCTGCTTCCCATTTCTAGATGAGCAAACTGAGCTTCGCAAAGGCTCATGATGGTGCCCCGGCCACCCCCACCGCCGGCCCGGCCGCGAGTCCAGCAGCACGTCGCAGTCACGGGGAGGCCCCGCCCTGCTGCCCCCTGTCCTCAGGAATCCCACTGGTCTCTGGGCTTCTGGCAGCTTCTCCCGCCCTCCCCCTCGTGACCATGAAATGCTGCCTGAGCCGCCAGGTGTGCGTGGCCCTTCCCAGGCTCTGGGACTGCGCCCCGGGGTGCGCCTCCCACCTCCCCACGTGCCCCCGGGGCCTGGCACCGGCGCGCCCCTGGGGATCGGCAGGAGCTGGCCCTGTCCTTCCCATGTCAAAGCCCCTTCCTGGCCCTCCAGGAAATCCAGCCTCCTGCAGATTCTGCACGGTCAAGGGGCGCCCCTCCCCAGGGCATCCGGACAGCTGCGGCCGGGCCCTGCGTGACATCGCTGAGCTGCAGCCCCGGGCCGCTCACAGACCCCGCGCCAGCACGGCCGTGCCGCCACCTGTGTCCCCGCCTGGAGGCGAGGAGTAAGGGACATGGACCGGGAGTGGAAAAGCCATTCCCACAGCAGCTGCCAGGGACGGGCGAGGGGTGGCGTGAAAGCGTGGGTTCGCAGCTGGCCCCCGGTTCCGCTTAGGAAAATACCTTGCCTGAGTGGACACCTGTCCTGGCTTGCCCAGCAGCCGGGCCAGGCTTCTGGGAACGGCTCCCCGAGTCCTCTGGGGCTGCTCCTTCCCCACCCCAGCCAGGGGCGGCCCCAGCGGGGGCCTGTGGGGCTCAGGCAGGAGTTGGGGGGGACCGCCACGGCCTCCTCTTGCTGGGTCTGCTGAGCTGGCAGCCATCGCGTCCCCACTGGAAAGTGTCTTCCTGAGGACACCGCCGTCCCCAGGAGCCCGGGGGAGAGGGGGACGGAGAGGGGAGCAGAATAGGGGACAGGGCGGGCGTGGGGAGAGCAGGCCCATCCAGACCGGGGGTCCAGCTGCACTGGGAACAGCTGGGCCCAGATGTGCGAGCCAGGAAACATCCCCTTGTGCTGCAGTGAGACTGAGCAGGGTCCCATCGTTCGTTACCGAGAGAATGTTCAGGAATGTGTGTGACAAACGGGGTCGAAGCACGAGTCGGAGAGGATGGGTGTGGGGAGTCCAGGTGACAGAGGGCCGAGCACACAGGTCCCTGGCCACGTCCCGAGGGGCACAGGGCAGAGGGGACGAAGCTGCCACGGCCCAGGGAGCTGTCGGGAAGGGGCCCACAAAGTAGACAGCTGGCTCCGCACTGCCACCGAGTCCCCACCCTTCCGTGAGGCCCTGTGCACACCGAGCCGGGGGACGTGCTGGGCCTCACATCCCGTCAAGGGCGTGCACACAGATTTGACAAAAGCATGACAGTGATGTCACACTCCCCTAGGCTACCTCGGGAATCCTGACCAGTGCTAGGGAGGACCCTGGGCCTCCCACACCCCCGGAGACGAGCCTGCTGAGGACCCCCACCCCAGCTCCACCCTCAGCAGCGGGGCTCGCCATCTGAGAGGGGAACAGGAGTGGTTCTGGGGGCCCGCGGGCGGGGTCCACACACAGAGGTGCTGAGGGGGCCAGGACAGAGCCAGCCCCATCGCGAGCGGGCGCAGGAACCACGAAGGGAGCGGGGCGGCACCCGGGGTCTCTGTGCCCCCCGACCCGGTTCCCGGGGCCGGTTCCCGGCAGCCTGCGCACCCCTGGGAACCGGTAACGTACAGTGGAATCTGGGCTCGGCACTGGCCCACCACGCGCTGAGCTCACAGGACACTCCCCAGAAACCTCTGGAGAGGTGGGGAGGAACGTTCCTGGAGGTCTTTGGAAGAAGAGAACAAAAAAGTGGTCTTGGTTTTCAAGGCGAAATTACAGAGGAAGAAAAAAATGTTTTTAATCTAATTAGAAGCGATCTTTTCACCTTCATCACAACCCCGGGGAAACGTGCCAGTTCTGATCCTCACAATAATCAAAGCAATTAGCGAGGGGGAAGCCTTGGACGCCGGTGCAGATGTTCTCAGAATGTTTAATGGGGAAATGAGTTGCAGGCCTGGTTCTCAGCATCCGCTCCAGGCCCTGGCGGCCAAACGCAGACATCTGCTGGGGCCCCACCCCCGGGCCCCGAGGGCGCGGGCTGGAGGAGCACAGGTCCCTTCCCAGGCTGCCTGCAGCCAGGCCAGATCCGGGGCTGAGGCTCCCCACGGCTCCCCAGCCCGGGGCCTGGACTCAGTCAGAGCCACCCCAGAGCTGGGGGGAGGCTTCACGTCAAAATTATGTTAACAACCGATGTCAAAAGTAATCAGCTCAGCCCAGCCCTGCTGGCTGCGGGAGTGCTGCAGGGCGAGGGGCCCTGAGGGGGCACTCCGCTGACACCGCCCCCCGAGTTCGCACAAACACCGCTTCACGGAAAGACGTGGTGGCCTCCGCCCAGTGAGGCGCACGGGCCCCGAAGCCGAGCGGGAGGAGCTCACGGCAGGCGGCGAGCACGAAGTGCGGACGTGCCCGCTGCAGAAACAGCTGGCCCCGGCGTGCAGAGAAGCGCGTGGCCCCTCGGGGGCCCTGCCGTGGGGTGGACACCAGGGACACAGGCGGAGCACATGCCGTCCCTGTTCCCAAGGACATGCAGGCAGCGCAGGGGCCCCCACCCGTGTGCCCTCAGCACTCACGTTCCATACGTGCCAAAGACTCCTCAATGCAAACCCTCCAGATGCTTCCCCAAGCACGCTCTCTGCCCTTGGGGGCCTGCTCGGCCATACAGGCCAGGCCGGAAGTGACGCCCCCGCAGGGCAGCCCACGGCAGGGACAGATAAGCACCCCGGTTCCCTCGGCACATGGGGGACAGCTCGGGGGGCGCTCTGTGCGGCCTTCTAGCTGCCCCCATGGAGTTCTTCCCCAGCAAGTGACAAGGATTCCCTATTATCCTCTGTACCCAGTGACACTGGCTAAAGACGGTGACAGGAGGCCACTGGGGCCTGTAAGGAGGTGGGCGGCGAAGTCCTCTCTGTAGTTGGGAGTCTGTGGGAGGAGTTGGGGGGGGGGGTAAGGAGGCAAGAGCAGACACTGAGACAGCAGGAAAGCAGGAGGGGCAACACCCAGGGGGGCGGTGACCTTCGCCTTCCCCAGGTAGGTGGCTGCAGAGGAGGCCGAAGGAGTGAGCCAAGCCTGGGACGTCATGCACAGGACATGGCGATGGCCGACATGGACGTCCAAGAGGAAGGCATGCTTTTAAAAGCCTTTCAGGCAGCTTGGAGAGCAGTGGCATGCTGCCTCCCTGCCACATGGGATCCGAACCTCCCCACTTACCACTCCCCCGCCCCCTCCGCCCCAGAACACAAAAGCAAGAAGTGTAAACACACCGGCCCAACACCCACACCTCAACCAGCACCGGCAAACGGAACAGGGTGGCCTGTAGACTGCTGGTGACGGGAGAGCGAGCTCCCCTCCACGATGTGACAGCCACCTGCACACCTGCACGGCCCCGGCAGCAGCCAGGACATGCGCCTAAGACTCTGGGTCAGAAAACACGAGGGAAGAGAGGGGGACCTCCGAGGAAACTTCCCTCTACAGAAACACTGGGAAGTGAAACAAAACCTGTCAGAGTCTATTCTATCAGAGCTCTAGAAAACACTCAGTTTGCAGCAACCAGGTCAACACCAAACTCAGAATCAGGCAGCTGAAGAAGTGGCAGCGAGGCACTGTGGCACCTCAGCTTGGCCCTGTCACAAGGCTGTCCCCAGCTCTGGGGTGATCCTGAGGATGGCAGCCACGTTCCCAGTGTGGGCCCTGGTTCTGCAGGGAGTGGGGCAGTTCTTAACTTGCAGAGAACTGTGTCCAGTATCATCTGGGGCTGCCTCGGGCGTGGGGGTGGGGGACACACAGGTGATGGACTTCGTTTCCTCTTAACAGGGAGCTGCCTTGAGGGACATGCTGTGAGGATGTCAAATTACAGCCCCCAGGGAAAAGACCCCAGTTGGGGCACATAAGAGAGGACTGAAGGTAGGGAAGGGAGAGCCAAGGAAAGTGTTTCTTTAGGAAACTGGGCCATTCAAAGGCACTTAATGCATGCGGAATTGAGAACACCAAGACCAGGCCCAGGGCAGGATGCAAGCTCAGAAAAGTCCTGAGAACATCCCCTCTGGCTGACCTCTATGCCCACCTCAGACAGGAAGTGAAGGCTAAGGCAGATTTGTAAACAGAATGGCCAAGTCTTGAGGGCTTGCTCCCAGCACAGGGCTGACCTGTAAAGACTGGAAGAGTTCTTTGACCTCCCCTCCCTCTCTCTCCCCTCTCCCTGTCTCTGACTCTTGGCACTCAAGGCAATCTCTTGTCAAAGCACTAGCTGAGCATAAGCTAGAGGAACAGTCATTTCAGAGGCCACACATGACAAAGGAATATAGATTTCACAAAAATCGCAGTCACTGAACAGGCAGCCACAGCTCACAACACACGAAAAGACTGAGATGGGGAAAGAATGTGAGATCTAGGATTATTGCACTTACTGTCCAAAACATCATGTTTCAACAAAGAAAACTAAGAGGCATGTAAAGAAACAAAGTATGACTCATTCTCGGAAGAAATGAACAGAAACTGTCCTCAAGGAAGTCCAGACATGGAACTTACTAGACAAAGACTTTAAATGAACTTCCTTAAATATGCTCAAGGAATGAAAGGAAAGCATAGACAAGAAACGAAAGGGAACCAGGCGAATGAACGTGTGAGCAAGTACAGAGCATTAATAAAGACTGAGGAATTATGAAAGGGAATCTGGAACTGGGACGTATGATGACTGCAATGAAGACCCCACTGGAGGGTTTCATCAACATATCTGCGTGGGCAGTAAAACCACTGAGCTTGAAGAGATGTCAGCTGACGTTACCCAGTGTGAACAGCAGAAAGAAAACAAAAGGATGAAGGAAATGTGAACAGACCCCAAGGAACCTGTGGGTTACCCGCAAGCCTACCAACATCCGTATCGGGAATCCCCAAAAGAGAGATGGGAGAACAGGGCTAAAGAACATTGGAAGAAACGAGCTGACAGTTTTCATCCAAATGTGATGAAAAACATGAATCTGTGCTTCCAAGAAGTGAAGTGAACTCAGATTGCTGACAGACAGATACAGCCATGAAAGGGGTGAGAGGACTGACTCATCACACTCAGGGACAATAAGGGTAACGTCCGATTTCTCATCAGAGAGTGTGGAGGCCAGAAGGGAGTAGGATAGGATTTTTAGCCTGCTGAAAAGGGAAAACGGAGACCAGGATTCTAGGTCTAGCAGTTATTTTTCAACGATGGAGAAGAACAGACATTCCCGGGTAAACAAAAGCCGAGAGGGCTCACTGCTCGTAGGCCGTCCCTACAAAAAGTGCCGAAGAAACCTCCAGACTGAAATGAGAGGACACGGCGTGGATGCCGGCAACAATCTGCGGTGACAACAGCGTGGGGGAGCAGGGCAGCACAACAGCGGACCTTCTTGATGAAGCCAAGTTGGTAAAAGTGAAAACTAGATTTCTGTAAGTTTAGAAGTTAAGTGTGACCCTCAGGGTAACCACTAAGAAAATACCTAAAATACACAAAAGGCATTGAGAAGACAATCAGTATTCTGCTGTACAAAAAGTCACTTAAACATAAAAGAAGGCAGTCAAGGAAGGGGGATAAAAGAGGCATCAGACACACAGAAAACAAATAGCAAAATGGTAGAAGTCTGTA
The DNA here is from genome assembly GCA_004026885.1 of Lyroderma lyra. Lineage (NCBI taxonomy): Eukaryota > Metazoa > Chordata > Mammalia > Chiroptera > Megadermatidae > Lyroderma > Lyroderma lyra. The sequence goes on along the minus strand of PVJL010015669.1, from coordinate 16,421 downwards.
TCAGTAATTAAATATAAGTGGTTTAAATTCTCCAGTCAAAATATAGAAATGGGACAAACGGATTAAAAATTACCTGACTTAAGATGTCGGCCAGATACTCATTTGAGATCCAAAGACACAGAAAAAAGTGAAGAATTAGAAAGGGTATTCTGTGCAGAAGTAACCAACAGAGCTGGGACGCTGTACTAATACAAGAGAAAGTGCACTTTAAAACATTGTTAGAGACACGGACGCTCTACATGGGGAAGAGGGTCAATTCAATGAGCAGACGTCACATTATACATAAAACAACAGTCCCCAAATATGTGAAGCAAATAGAGACAGAATTGGTGGGAGACACAGACACAGTTCTGCGACAACTGATGGAGACTAAAGTAGCCCACACTCAGAGGGGACAACGTCCCTACAGGGTCAGTAAGCAAACAGGAGACTTGAATGACACTTTGCATCAACTAGACCTAACAAACATGTATGGAACACGCCGCTCAGCAACAATACACATTCTTCTCAGGGGCATGTGCAATGCTCTCAGGGCCAGACCACGTGTTGGGCTCCAAAGTAGCCTCGGTACATTTTTAAAAATTAAAATCATACAAAGTATCTTCTCGAACCAAAATGGAATGAGGCTAGAGATCAGTAATAGAAGGAAAACTACAAAAATTACAAATATGTGGAAATTAAACAACACACTCTTTAAAAACAAATGGGTCAAAGAAGACTTCACAAGAGAAATAAGAAAATGCTCTTGAGGATGAAAATGAAAATTAACAAAAATGAAAACACAACATACCAAAATTTACAGGATGCAATGAAAGCAATGCTCAAAGAGAAAATTATAGCTATAAATTCCTACATAAAAGAAACAAGAAACATCTCCAGTAATCTAACTTTACAGCTTAAGGAACTATAAAAAGAAAAGTAAACTAAACCCAACTTAGCGGGAAGAAGGAAATAGTAAACATGACAGCGGAGTGATGAACAGAAAAACAGAATCAACTCAACCAAAAATAGGTTATTTTTGAAGAGATGAACACAATTGGCAAAACGTTAGCTAGGAAGACTGAGAAAAACCTAGAGAAAATGCAAATAAGTGAAAGTGGGGATAAAAAGTTGACCTTACAGAACTGAAAAGAATTCTAAGAGAATACTCTGAACACATGTACTCCAACCAGTTAGACACCCTAGATGAAGTGCACGAATTCTTAGAAACGCACGAACTACAAAAACTGACTTAAGAAGAAATAGAAATTCTGACCTACCAAGTAAAATGTTTGAATCAGTTATCAAAAACCTCCTAATGAAGAGAAGTACAGCATCCGATGGCATCACTGGTGAATTATACCAAACATTTAAAGGAAAATTAACACCAGTATGAAACAAAACAAAACAAACAGAAGAGGGTATGTTTTGCAACACATTCTACGAAGTCAGTAATACTCTGACGCTAAGGTCAGACAAATACTCCACCAGAAAAAGCCAGATACCAATATCCCCTATAGATGCAAAGAACAAAAACCTCAAAAAAACCCCAGGAACCCAAATCCAACAGCATATGAAAAGGATTCTACACCACCAGGGAGTGGGCTTATCTCGGGAATGGAAGGGCGGTTCCACATAAGAAAAATCCGTCAGTGTCATGCGCCACACAAATAGAACCATCTCAACAGATGCAGAAAAAGCATTTGACAGAATCCAAACTTTCAGCATAAAAATACTTACAAAATTAGGGAAGGAAAATAGCTCCTTCAACGTGATATAAACAACATCTATGAAAAACCCATCACTCTCGTAATCAGTGGTGAAAAGGCAAAGCTGGAAGTGTTTCCCCTAAAACTAGGAACAAGACAAAGATGCCTGTTTGCACCACTGCTTTTCAGCAATGTACTGGAAGTTTCAGCCATGGCAATTAGGCAAATGAATAAATTGAAAGCATTCAAATTGGAAAGGAAGGAATAAAACTCTGTTTATTCACAGATGACACCATCCTATATATAGAAAATCTGAGAGAGCCCACAGAAAAGCTACTGGCGCTAATAAACAAGTTCAGCAAATTTGCAGGGCACATGGTCAGCTAACAAACACCACTGGTGTTTCTCTACACCAGCAACGAACAATCTGAGAAGGGAAACATTTTTAAAAATTCCGTTCACAGTAACATCAAGAGATTGAAGTACTTAGGAATGACGTTAGCCACGGAGGTGAAGGACTTTCACACTAGACATGACAAAACACAGCACACGGGAGTTACAGACCCAAGCGAGACTTGCTGTAATTAAGGTGACAGTATTGCCCAGGGGTCCACAGATCTTATGTAATCCCTATCAAAATTCTAATGGCTTTTCTTAATTTCTCCTCCCCCCCCCCCGAAATGGAAAAATTGATTGTAAAATGTTTCTGGGGCAAGGGGGCTCTGCATAGCTAAAACACTGCTGAAAAAAAATGAAGTTAGAAGACGCACACGTCCCAATTTCAAAACTCACACAAGGCTATAGCAATCAAAACAATGTGTTACTGGCATGACGACAATCTGCGGACCAGCAGAGTAAGATAGAGAACCTAGAAGGAAACTCACATATGTGCTCAGTTGATTTCCAGCCAGGGTGCTGAGACCATTCCATGGGAAAGGAATAATCTTTTCAACAAACGGCGCTGGGAGAACTATATGCAAACGGAGGAAGCTGGACACATACCTCCCACAGCATACAAAAATGATCTCAAAAGTGGATCAACAACCTAAATACAAGAGCTAGAACCACAAATTTCTTTGAGGACAGATCTTTATGACTGTGGATCTGGTGATATGTTGTAAGATACGCAAGCAACCTACACAACACTGAGCACACTAAACGCCACTGAATTGTTTGACTTTAAAACAATAAATTTGTGTCATGGGAATTTTACTTTAAAAAGTAGGGGTCACAGAAGAATTAAAAGGAGCACACATTGAACCATCCCCAGGAAAAAGAAGTCCCACATCACGTGTGAAAATGGGGGACATGGGCCAGGCTCACAGCAGCAGCTGCAGTGGGGGACCTTGGAGTGACCGTGGTCACAGCCCACGGCCTCAGACAACAATTCGTGGGGAGGCTCAGGTGGGTGCAGCAGTGGTGTGGCAGTGAAGGTAAAGAAGGAAATAGAGGGGAAATGAAAGAATCCTGCCGGGCTTAGAGGAAAACAAGGCACCCTAATTCCTTCACCACCATACACAACAGCTCCACCCAGAAAAGAAACTGCCTAAAAGACAAGACCCATGATAAGAGCACCCTTAAACTAAGAACTCAGACCACTATGCACATAGGAACATAAGCTGCAAGGAAAGAAGTCAGACGGTGAGAATGAAAAAGTTTCTGCTAATTAAATTCTCCCCAGACGGACCGTAACGCTGAAGAAAACTAAACACAATTATTCAAAACCGAATTAAACCTCAATATTTGGAATGTGAAAACATACCTTGAACCGGTAATAAAAACACTTAAAGCAGAAATGGACAGAACAAAAGAAAAAGAAATGGCAATAGGTATTGCAACTATAGATGGAAATAGGACACATGAAAAAAGCTCATTAGAATGTGACAGAAAGAGTCCGCGTGACCACAGCTGAAAGAGAGGCCAGACAAGGCAGGGCCGTGCATGTAACACGTCACTAGGAAAGTAAAACTAATACAATAGAAATATTTAATGCCACATGTTGAAAAATTTTGTGAACACAGTCAAATCTGACGCTCACACTGAAAGGACTCAGATGGTACCAAGAAAACTGATCTGGGACACCAACTCTGGGACATTTCCTAGTAAAACTGTTAGACTTTAAAAATAAAGAAGAAATCCTTAGGGCTTCCAAGCCAAACAGTGAAATAACGAAAAGGCAGGAGAACTATCCTGGCAATAGACTTATCAAAACAACATACAAAGCAAGACAACCGTGAAGCAGAACTTTCCAGAAACTTATGGAAATACAAACCAAGGATTTTATGCCCAGTCAAGCTGACCTTGAGGTATCGAGGCGACAGAAAAAGTTTCACGTGTGTATAAAGCGTTGTACACATGAGTCCTTGCTGAGGAAAATACCAGAGGACGAGCCTCATTCAGCCACAGGAAGACTGGGAAGGTTCTGGCAAAAGAGCAACTGGGGAATGTTCTGTGCGTTTCATTGTAGAACCACACGGAGACCTGGGTGTAGCTGCAGCTGAATGGTAACAGGAATATCACGTGTGTGTACAAAACAGGAGTCCAGACCTGAGAGGAAAAGCATATATAGATATTGGAAAGAATGACTTACATGCCTAATGGGGAGGAACCCACAAACAGAATTCACAGTGGCACACTGAATAGTATAAGGTTAAGAAAAATGATCCCACCACAACCAAATCAGGAATACAAAGGAAACCACAAGTAAAAAGCTATAAATGGTCTCTAACATACCAAAGTAGTTTATGAAAAAGCAAAGGACACACAGAGTAACGACATCGGTATGACATAAGACAGGTAATAATTGCAATATGTGATCATGCAAAGGAACTGAAATATCAGTTATTAGTAAATGTGAGCCAAAACATGCCTCTTAAAAGAAAAATAAATTCAAATTGGTTCATGAAGTAAAATCCAACTCTGCAGTAAACAATATCAGATATCTAAGATTTAGCCACTGAAATGGCTGGAAAATAGAGGAAGGGATAACGACTTACCAGGTTCAAGGTAGCACCGAGAGAACAGAGGTCATGATTCCAGTATCAGACCAACTGTAATTAATGCTAAAAACCATTAAATGAGACCCAAGGATACTTTATGATGCTAAAAGCTGACTTTCAATGAAGTGACAATAGTTATTAATCACGGCAGCAACTACCGCAGTGACCACGTACATAAAAAGAGCTGGGTGTGCAGGGAAAATACACAAACACGTGCACAACAGGAGCGTTGAACAGTCCACTTTCATGGGACAGACCAAGTGGACAAGAAAATAAGCAAGGACATAAAATGATCTGAAGAACTCATCCATGAAGTACGTCGTGTGTGTGTGTGTGTGTGTGTGTGTGTGTGTGTGTGTGTAGAGAGAGAGAGAGAGAGAACACTACACCATGACAATAGGGACTATCCCTGCGTTGGCACACATTTATAGGTCTAAATAAAATAGATCAATAAAAATAAACAAATTACCTATTCAAAAAGCTAGAAAATGTACAGTAAATCAAAGAAAGCACAAGGAAGGAAATAAAATAAATTAATGAGGTGGAAAGCCGTAAACTAGTAGACTTAATTAATAAAATTAAAGCCCTGGTTAGTTGATAAATAAAATAGAAAAACTGCTCTGTAATGAAGGAGAAGTGGAAAAGGGCCAATATACAAGACAAAGTTCTACTACAAAGGAAATTTGAAAATTCACGGTAGACTACTGGGTACACTTATATGCTAAAACTTTGTAAAACAGAGATGAAGTGGTTACTCTCCTTGCAAAACATGGTTTATCTAAAATTGATCTCAGTAGAAGTAGAAAACCTAAACACTCATTTCCAAAAAATAAATAGAAAAGTTATCAAGGAATGACCCTAAAAGCAAGTGCCCCATCTAGTAGGTTTCACAGGGTAATTCTACCAAAACCTTTTAGAGACAAGAGAGTCCTAATCTTACATATATTGTTTCAGAGCACAAAAAGTGAAGGAAAGCTTCCAAACACTTATTTTTATAAATAAGCAAATGTAAGTTGATATATAAGCGTGGTAAAAATAGGACATAAAAGGAAATGAAAGACCAATGTTATTTATGAATGCTGATGCAAAAATCCTAAATATTACTACCCCGTGTTAATGGTTTCAGGAGAAGCATTAATACCTTCCACGAGTCATCAATCACGCCTACTAAAACTGATGGAAATATGAATGGATAGATACTTCCTTGATATAACTCCACAAATACTAGAAGAAAACAGGAGTGAATTTCTCTATAAACTAAGTATTGGGGGAAGGCTTGGTAACCATGACAAAATCTAGATTTAATAAGAGAAATTTGACTTCAGATATATTAACTCTTTTGCATACAAAAAATACACCTTAAGCAAAAACAAAAGACATAACGAAATGGAGCGAAATCTTTACAACAGTTAATCAGCAACAGAAGGATAATGGCTATGATACACACAAAACTGCTAAAAGATGGGGAATCAAGGACAAAAATGGCTATCGAAAAATGGACAAAATATACAAAAAGGTCAGGAAATATATATAAAATGGCCCTTCAGCTTAGGAAAAGATGGCATGAAAAGAGAAATGCAAGCAAAAGTTCACTGGAGATACCATTTTTAACCTATCAGATCGACAAGAATTCAAAATGGAATTTGGCAATATTTAGCAAAACAGACTGTGTATTCATATTCCACTTGCTGGAATTTACCTTAAGGCTGCACCTCCAACAGATGCCAAAAATATGCACAAGATTATTCAGTGCCGCCTCTCCAGAGCACTGGGCAGAACATGGTGACCAGAGCTGACATCCAGAAACTACCTGCACACACGAGCATGGGAGACTGGCTGGAAGAACCAGCACACCCCAAGGAACCACATGCAACCGTAAGAAAGAATGAGACCGCTCTCGCTGAACAGGTGTCACGTGACTCTTAGGCAATCCTGTCAGGTGAAGAAAAGGGGCCCAAGAGCAGAGATGACCATCGTTTTCATACTAAAGAAGGGACGTGAGAAAATAATCACTCGTGTGCTGGAGAACACACACAACCCCAAACAATGAGCCAGAAGGTGCTCCATTCTGTTGCCTGGGAGGGGTGGGGAGAATTAGGGTGCTCTGGGCGGGCGTGGACCTTCTGGAGGTTTGACGGGGAGCAGGACGTTCTATAGGTAGGAAAACTACAGTTGCATCAGCATGCTGCAGCCTCTATGAAGATGGCACGGGGACGAGGGCAGAACTCCCTAGAAAGCAATGACCAAATGGGGCAAGACTGTCAAAAAACAAAACAAAACAACCAAAACCCCCTTCAGAACTCCAGGAATTAACCAAAGGGAGAAGTGTTTACTCCAGAAAAACAACTGCTAAATCTTGGTGGCAACAGCAGGGCCTGTGGCCATTTAACTGTGACCATGGCACAGTCGCCCTGGTCAGTGGCAGCAAAGAAGGCTTGCTGAGTCCACGGCCCTGCAGCCTGATGGGACGGGAGACCCCAGGCGTCCTCAAACCCCTGTGACCTCGGTGGCAGGTGACGGGGGAAGGCCACAGTACTAGTGGGACGAGCAGTATGGCAGTGGACATTCTCAGCCGGCCTTTCCTGAGCTCTGGTGGACTACACACACCAGAGGAGACCACACATCAGGGGAGACCATAGGGCACCCCAGTATCTGCTGTCCTCATGGGCAGTGACACCGTGTGCGGGCACACAGTACAGGCCGTGGGGACCTGTAAACTGCCGGGACTTTGAAGGGGTGTCTTGGCTCATACACAGGTGGCTCGGTGACTGGTACAGGCCTCACTCGCCCGAGATGTTGAAACAAAATTCCTGACCGACCAGTCTGACCACAAGGACGTGGTGAACTGGGGGTGACACCGAGGACGCCGAACTGAAGAGCAGGAATTCGACAGAACCAAGCAGACACGCGCGTGGCCACGCATTGTAAGACACCAGCTGCGGACTCCACTGGGAGGACACAGGCCAGCGACGCACCACCCACCCCCCTCGGCCAGCAGGAGGGACCGCAGTCCCCAGTCCCCACAGGGTATACGCGGATTCATGTTTCACCCCAAACGCGGAGACATGCAAGGAAACGGCGTGGAACCCTTCAACAGGAATGAGGAGCAGTTACTAGAAACGCCCCTGAGGGGGCCCAGCTGTCAGCCTCAGGAGGCCAAGATGTCAGAGCAGCCATTAGGGACGTGCTCAAAGGACTAAAAGGAACCGCGTTCGGAGAATGAAAGGGAAGCGTGACGCAATGACTCATCCAGTGGAGGCCGCAGGAAGAGGCCGGAATGGCCCCGCAGGGGAGGCGAGCTGGGGACAGATAAGAGTGTTTGAAGAGGGAATTTAGGATTAATCTGAAGCAGATTGTTTTTCGTGAAGATGCTTATTGTAATCCCCAGATTATATGCTGCTACGAAAAATACTTCAGAAACAGGGCGAGCTCGAGGACAGAGCACTAACACTTATCTCTGCGGCTCATCGGGAGAGGCAGGGAGGAGGAGGAGGAAGAAAAGCAACATGGGACGTGGAAAATGAATACCAAATGGCAGACATAAATCCTACCGTACCGATAATCACATTAACTGTAAGTGAATTAAACATGCAATAAAGAGGCAGAGACTGCCAGGCCACCTCGAACAGGAACCAAGTATATGCTGCCACAATAGATACATTATATATTCAAAGACACAAATAGGTTCAAAGGACAAGGGTGGGGCGGGACGACAGGCAGACGCTGAAGGCAGCAAAGCTGGACTGAGCACTGAATATCAGACAAAACAGACTCTAAATCGCTGTTACTGGAGACAACGGGGAACATTTATCGTGATGAAAGGGTCAATTCATCAGGAAGAAATACAATCTATAGGCGAAACCCATAAAAAGTATAAATAAAGATCATCTAGGCAGCTAACAGTGCAGCCCCAAAACACACGAAACAAAAACGGACAGAACGGCACAGGGAAACGTACAAATCAACAGTAAAGCCACGCCGCCGCCCTAGTCTTCCAGATTCGTGCAGGCTCCTGTCTGTCTTGTCGCTTACAGGGCATGGGGCGCCCCCCCATCCCCTCCAGTTGCGTGCGGAGCTGGGAGCGGAGGCTGGGTGGCATGCTGCTCTGGGCCCTCCCCTGGTCTGCGGTCACGGGGCGCGGCGGGGAGCCCAGCTTACACCCCACAGGTTGGTGCCCCACCTCCACTGGGAGGGTGTCGGTGGGCCAACAGGGGAGAAGACGCCTGTCCCCCCAGGTGTGATAAAGTTGTGCATGGCGGTGCCCTCTGACAGGCAAGCCAAAGCTGGCCCTCTGGCTACCCCCAACAGGGAGCTGTCTGCTAAAAGCAACAGCATAAACGGCAAACACCACCAGCACACAGAACAACACGGTAAGTAGGATCCAGAGTCTTCTATATCATCTCTGAAAGTTCTAGGGTTCAGTTCTATAGCATTTGTGGTGCCGAGACTCAATCACAGTAAACATGAGTCAAGGAAGGTAAGTAAAAGACGCCCAAACCAGAGCAGATCAAGTGTTGGAACTGTTTGACAAGGGCTTTCAAGAAGTCATCGTCCAAAAAGTGCCTTGATGAGCAACTCTTGAGTTTCCTTAATCCAAATAAAAAATAGAAAATCTCAGCAAAGAACTAGAAGTTACTACGAATGGAAACTGTAGAACAGAAAAGTGCAGTCGCTGAAAACGAACTCGCTGGACGGTCGCTGGGTGGAGGGGCTGACAGCCGTGGGAATCGGCCACTTGAGGTGAAATCGGCGGGACTGACTGGGCCTGACGAGCAGAACAGAACGTGTGCAGTGGCCAGGGTGTCCCCGTGAAGGGCAGGCGGCGGTGCAGGAGAAACTGTGGCCAAAGCAGTAGTGGTCCAAACACTCCCCACCAGGGTGACAGACACAACTCCACAGATGCCAAACCCGAGTGACCCAAAGCCTGAGCCTAAAGAAATCTGCACCAGGACACGTGATGGACTTCGGATGCGAACGACAGCGACCTTCTCATCAGAATCCACGGAGACCAAAGGGGAGGGACACAACCTTCTTCAAATAAAGAGAAGTCCCCTGCGAATTCTGTCACTGGCACAGACGGACTTCGGGGCGGAAGGAGGTGGACGGGGCCCGGTGCGGGGGGAGCAGGGGCTGCCGGCAGACCTGGCCTTGAGGGGAGCAAGCTTGCCGCCTCACGGTGCACAGAGCACGCACCCTGTCCACGCGGACCGAGGGAGCCGCATGGCGGGAAGGTTTCGACACCCCAAGGAGTCAAGCCCTGGTCAGGGGGACGGCGGCACACGGGCCGCTCTGGAGACGGCACACGACGCTGTGCTTCCACACAGTACAGCCCGCATGGGCCGCGGGGGCTGCTGCAAACACCCCGATGGCCGCGGACCCGACGGCCCCCGCAGAGGCGCAAACTACGGCCGAGCCCTTGGTGTGGAGCTGGCCACTGTGACAGCCCCGTGTGTGTCACGGACATCCGAGTCGCAGTCCAAGAGTTCCCAAGGCTCCGGCCCGAGTGGTCGCCCTGGGGCTCCCCCACACGTTCAGAGGGGTGTGAATGCGAACGCTACACTATCGCTTCCAAACTGTCAAAGCTGGGGGGACTACCTTGTATTTTGTGAAAATAAAATTCCTTGGGCAACCAAGGGCAGTAAGAGAGAGAGAGAGCTACACGCCACCACTCCTCATCGATGCGAAAATCCCTGGAAATATTGGGGCCCTGCGCTCCCCGACTCGCAACCGTGAAGACCCGGCGCCGTAGAGCTGCAAGGAGGAAGCACAGTGGGGCCCGGGCATCAGTCTCAGTGATGATTCTTTGAATCTGACCCCCAGAGCACAGGCAACAAAAGCAAACAGCAGCAAGTGGGGCTCCCTCCGCGGAGACACCCCTTCACAGCAAAGGAAACCCCCGACGGAATGCCCAGGCGGCCTGCAGAACGGGGGCCTTCGGGCCCGGGTCTGAGAAGGGACTTGTGGCCGGGGGTCTGGGAGGCGGGAGTCCTGGCCACAGCCCCCGCGAGGTCCCACCTCGCACACCTGCGACAGCTGTGACAGCCACCTCCAGAAGGCCAGCACCATGGAGTGTCGGCAAGGACACGGAGAAGTCGCGCTGGTGGCAGCAGGCAAGGGCAGCTCGCTTTGGGCGCCAGCCCGCCTCCCCGCACCCTCACGGGAGGAACGGGATCGCCCGTCGTGGGGACCCGCGCGCCCAGGTGCACGGTGGCCCGAGTGCCTCGTAACTGACGACGGGGTGACGAGGACACGGTCACCATACAATGGGATATTACTTGGCTGTCGGGTGTCCTCTGAGTGCCACGTGGATGAGTCTAGAAAACGTGATGCCGAGGGAAAGAAGCCGGTCCCAGAGTCACGTGGCATATGGTCCCATGTGTGTGACATGCCCGGACCGGGCATGTGCGGGGTGACAGGACTGCCGCTCCCCCAGGCCCCGCCCCACCCCGCAGGCGCGTCTCGGGTCCCAGGAGTGAGGACCTGGGTGCTGAGGGGGCCGTGGCCCGCCGCCCACGAGCCCTAGCGGCCCCGGCGCGGGGACGAGCCAGGTGCCGGGCACGGGGTGCTCGGTCCCGTCAGTGATGCCGTGTCCACGCTGCTCCGCCACGAGAAATGAGCCGGTGCGGGCGCGCAGCAACCGGAGGGATCTTAAGAGGATTAGTCAGAAGGCCCAGTCCCCGGTGTCACGTGCGGTGTGACTCCATTTATCAAATGCCATTGAAGGGACGAAAGGACGGAACCGGAGAACGGATTAGTGGTTTCGGGGCATCCAGGGGCGTGGGCGGGCCCTGGGGACGGGAACGTTCCAGTGAGGACGGTCACCACGTCCGCTCCTGGTGGGCCACTGCTGCCATACCACTGGGGGACACTGCAGAGGGCACGTGGGGCCTGTCACGTCTTCGGATGGCACGTGACTGCCAAGCTCCATTTCTGTTAAATGGGCCGAAGACCCGTTTTACGCCTCATCCGTCATTCGGGACATGCGAGTCGAAAGGTCAGCGGTGAGCTGGGCGTTCGCCCCTGGTAGGATGGCTGTGACCCATGAGACACGACGACACACATGGGTGAGGACACGGGGAAGTGAGCGGCCCTCCCAGCCGCCTGCAGGGGGTGCTCCACTGCGCGTCCGTCTTACCACACAGTTTGGCAATTCTTCGGGAAAGTTCCACGGAGCTGCCGTCTGACTCGGGCAGGCCTCCGAGGAAAACGTACAGCCCCGTGCGTGGATGTCGGTCACATTGCGTGCAGGTCCCAGTCGGCTGGTGACCACGGCGACGCTACGTGTGACACCCACGCAGGGCAGACGCCTCGGCGAGAACAGGGCAATGCTCCCAGCGCTGTGATCTGCACGGGCCCCCAACACCTGCTTGAGGAACCCAAGAGAAACTTTACCTTCTGGGCGGTTCCAAGGACAGGGACGTCCAGAGCAGGCCGATCTGCGGCGGCCACGGCCGGTGGGTGAGGGGCCGCGGGGCCTGCACGTGGGGACAGGAGTGACGGGCAGCGGGTGTGAGGGGTCTCACAGGGGTTGGGGACGTCCTAAGCCCAGAGGGCGGTGGTGACAGCCGCGGCTGGTCAGTAACTAAAACGACCCCGAACGTGGGTGAAGGTTATGGCACATGCGGAGCACCTCACCGAAGGGGTGTTTTTAACAACCAGCACCCAACTCATTTGCAAATGACATGACCCCATGGATGGCCGAGGGGGCAAGGTGACGCGTGCAGGTGATCTGAGACGACAGCCGGTATGCAGCCCCGCGTCGTGCGTGGGGCGACGCAGAGAGCGATGAAGACCTGGGACTTCCTCCGGGAGGTTCCCTCGTGTCCTGACAAGGACGAAGCAGCTCGGGAAGCATTTTCGATGCACTGTACCCGGAGCGTTGTGTGTGGATGAGGCTGGGGACTAGGCATGCCCCCGGGGACGAGGGCCCCGTGCAGGGGGAGGCCCCAGGCTCTCCGTGTGCACGCCCGTGTGCGCAGAGGCGTGTGGGCACGGTGTGCATGTGCGTGTTTCCGAGCTCTCGGCACAGGAAGGACCCGGGGGAAAGATGCCCAGCACCGAGGACACCCAGCGCCCAGACGGAGGCTTCTAGGAATTTCCCACCCCACTGAGGGGAACCCAAGTCCCGCAGGGAATGTCCCGACTCCAGGACTGGGGCACAGTGGGTGCACCAGGAGCCCCAATCTCGTCACACCAGAACATATGCGAACAGGACACAAGGACGCAGGGCTGCCACGGGCCACATGCACGACAGCTCCCACATCGAAATCACTGTGGACGGGACCGAAGTCCACAGAAACTCGCTTCCCCGTGTTTCTGTGCAGGGCTGCTGGCACTGGAGTGACAGCAGGACGAGCGCGCGTGGGGAAGGCTCTGTCGCCGTGGAACGCGTGGGCCCCCCTCTCCGCGCGCACTCAGGGCACCGTGCCCCCACTGCCCATGCTTCTGTGCAGGGCTGCTGGCACTGGCAGCTCAGGGCACCACATAAGAGCCCGGTTCTGAAGGCCTTTCATCTGGGAGGCCGGTTCTGATAAGGGGCAGGGGACGTGCGCGCTCTGAAAGCGCTGCCCCCGGCTGATTTACGGGTCCCCAGGCAAAGCACGGGGCCTGGTTAGCAGGACAACTGGACAGTTTCAGCTGGGTGATTAAAGGAGCAACAGCAATTAGGGGCATATGGCGCTGTGGGGCGGGGGACGTGACACCCAGGGAAACGCGCTGAGGCACGTCACCGCGGGCGGCCCGGTCCCCGCTGCGGGTGGACAAGCTGCGCCTCGCCATGAGGGACACCGGACGGACCGGGCCGGGGGTGGGGGGCGTCCTGCACGAAGGAGAGGAGGAGAGACCGGGCCGGTCCAGCAGAAAAGGGGATGGAGAGAGACGGCAGGGAAGGGCGGTGCCGACCAGGGACAGGCTACGAGGGACACTGCCACATCAACGGGCACCACTGGCTCCAGATGGCAGATTAGGCTGGAGGATTGGATTAGCGTTTAATTGCAGGGCTGATGACCGCGCGATGGCTTTAATAGGGACGATCTTGATTTCTTACGAAGTACCCAGCAGTGCGTGCTGGGGCGAGGAGGAGGCGACATGAGCGCCCCTGCTTCGGGGAGCAGACCCGTGTACATGAACACCCGGGCCGGGCCTCCGGTGCCACGCGAAGGGGCAGAGCCTTAACCGGTGGGTCGACCGGCCGGCAGTGCTGCAGGGCGCTCTAGCTCATCCGTACTCTCCGGCGTCTCTGTGGTTCACAATCACTTCCAAGTAGCCAGGTATAAACAGCCCCGGGGGCTCCCGGGGGTGCGGAGCGGCGGCTGAGGCTTCGGCGCCGGCAACGCTGCGGCCTGGGCTCGCTTCCCAGCCAGGGAGCCGCCCACATGAAAAAATAAAAATAAAAGTAACCCCCAAACCCTGAGGTGTTGGTTTAACCCAGTGATTCTCACCAGTGGGGGTACGGGGTGGACTTTGCCCCTCTGGGGGACACGGAGCAGTCTCTAGAGAGGATCCCCAAGAGAGGATGGCGGGGCTGGAAACCGTCCTACAACTTTGGCAAAGGATGGCCCGGCCCCAAATATCACAAGTGCCACCGCACAGCACCCATGTCTGGCTTGGATGACAAAACGGGGGTGCCATGGGGCAGTTGGATAAGACAGCCCCAGGACAGCACCCTGGCACGCCCACTGGGACGAACGGTGCCCCAATGCCTGCGTCACTGATGGACATGTGTCCCCCACATCATGTATAGAAAGTGTAAGCTCCAGTACCTCCGAAACGTGCGTCTTTAAAAAGGTCACTGAGTTAAAATGACATCACCGGAGTGGGGCCCCAGCGCAAGAGGGCTGGTGTCCTGATAAGAGAAGGAAATCTGGACACGGGGATGCACGTGCGCAGAGGGACGGCCATGTGGGGACAGTGCGGGCAGCCAGCCGTGCGCACGTCAGGGACAGCCCCCCCCACCACGAGGAGCCAGCCCTGCCCACCCCGGACCGCAGGCCCCCGGCCTCCAGGACTGGGGAACAAATTTCCGTGGCATAAGGCGCCCCATCAAATACTGCGTTACGGCGGCCCTAGCACTGATGCATGCGGGGAAGTGCCGCAGAGAAATGACAACACAAGCACCGGGGACGTGGGGTGCAAAAGGGGTGTCTAGCAAAGTGGCAGAAGCCAAGTGGATCCGCAGCCACAGAGAACATCGTGGTGCCGTGGGGACCGGAGGGGAGATGGCAGGCCATGGGCCGATGTGTTCCGGCATCCTTAGAGGGAGTTCCACTGTGTGTCACTGAGTGGGAAAGGCGTCCTGTGACCCCACCCGTGATAAGTCCCATCACGTCATGTATATGTGGGTCACCACATGTCGTGAGCTCGGGGAAGAACGTGAGGCTACTAGCAGCTCGCAGAGGTGAGGGGAACCGAGCAAACCGGAGAGCAGGAACGACTGCATGACACCATGTGCGTGCCACACGTGGGCAGCGTCAGATGCGTGAGAGTTACAAAGGGGTGACACTGCAAGGAGGCTTCAGAGCAAGACCAGCCCTGGGGTTGGTGGCCTGGGGAGCCGGGTGACACATGGGCTGTGAGGCAGGAGGGGCAGTCAGAGCAGAGCCCAGAGTCTCCAGGGTGGCCCCCTGCGTGGTCAACACAACGGTCCTGGGAGCAGCCCTGTTAGGGTCCCCACCTCCTGGATATGGAAACCGGGGTGCAGAGAAGCCGCAGCATGTCACATGGGAGGAGAAAGGCAGGAGTTAGTTTTCCTGGTTCGGAATTGGCGGATGTGTGAGAGGAGACATAGCACGGAGGAGGGAACTCGGAGCAGACCTGAGTGATGCACAAAGCGCGTGTGTGCCTGCGGGAGGCGTCTCCACGTAGCGACACGGTTCCTCTGTGCATACCAACCAAACACGTGCTCCACAAACAGGATGGACCCGCTTATGTCCATGAACACGTGATGGGATTTTGGAACTGGGATAACAAGGAAATCTTGATTTTAAATGAGATTCCACAGGCCACTTTTGTTCATGGCAAGTCTGCTAAGTTAGATGTAAACGACCGTGATAAAAAACGTACTGGGGGACGATTAAGCCACCACCCCTCAAGGGAACCGGAGCCAAAACGTGGCATCCAGACAGTGGCGTGAAGGGACACGCTTCACGGTGGGATCTACGTCGCAGCCAACGCTGCCGCGGGAGGAAAATGTATAACCTGTAAACGCCTTTTAGAAAGAAGACCTTAAAGAAACGAACTATGTAGCAGTCTGAATTGAGTTGTAACAAACTGCTACAATTGACCAAGAAGGCGGAGTTAGTAGATGTAAAAGCCACGTTGGTGAAACGCAGAACAGGAAGAGCCATCGGGTGGTTTTCTGACAACAAATGGATAATAAAATACAACAGATACGTCTCCCATGAGCTCGATGAAGGAGGAAAAACAGCAAAACTCTAAAAGCCGCGGCAAGAGGGACCACAGAGACGCCAGGCACACAGAAACGTAAAACCGCTAAAGAGAAAACTTGTTTCTACCAAGTGGCCACAGAATTGAAAGCCCCGAGAAACGAATGGCGACGAATAAATTATCCCCAAAGACGCGGTCAGTTTCTTTAGAGCAAATGACCATAACAGGGACCCAAAAGGGACGCAAGATCTCCGAGAAAACGTGTGCCAGGCCCGCGGGGGGTCACAATGTATTCTGGCACTTGACCTTTAAGGAGAAGGCAATTTGCGTGTGGGCCCAAGCGTCCCAC
>PVJL010015668.1:0-23508 GCA_004026885.1 Lyroderma lyra | reverse complement strand
AGAAGATCTATCTAAGATTAGGCAGGGACCAGACGAACCCTATCAGAATTTTCTGGATAGACTGTTACAAGCTTCAGGAAGGCTAATTGGGGACAGCGAGTCTGGAATGCTGCTGGTCAAACAGCTAGCATATGAAAATGCTAATTCAGCTTGTCAGGCTGCCTTGAGACCTTATAGAAAAAAGAGCAATCTAAATGATTATGTCTGCATCTGTGCAGACATTGGTCCATCCTATACTCAAGGTATAGCTATGGCAGCAGCCTTGCAGGGAAAGACAATAAAGGAAGTGCTCTTCCAACAACAGAGATCTGCCAGAGGGTGAATTTCTGGCCCTCCAGGAAGCTGCTTTACATGTGGACAAATGTGCACTGCTTAAAATGTTTTTCTGCTATGGGAGTTCCTCAAATTTTAAAGACAGATAATGGGTCTGTCTATACTAGTCAGACATTTCAGAAATTTTGTACTAATTTTCTCATTGCTCACAAAACCGGAATTCCTTATAACCCTCAGGGACAAGGTATTGTTGAAATAGCTCATGGCTCCCTGAAGGCTCAATTAGAAAAAAATAAAAAAGGGGAAATTATACCCCGTGTCACCTCAGAATTATTTACATCATGCACTTTTTGTTTTAAATTTTTTAACATTTGATGCTCATGGACGCTGTGCAGCGGAGCGGTTCTGGCACCCCACCACACAGAGCACATATGCTCAGGTGAGATGGAAGGACCCACTCACGGGTGCAGGGAATGGCCCTGACCCAGGTTAATTTGGGGAAGAGGGCATGTTTGTGTTTTTCCACAGAATGCAGACAGTGCCAGGTGGCTCCCGGAGAGGTTGGTCCGTTTTGCAGAAAACTCTCAGACGCACGATGATGCTCCTGCTGTTGATGCTGATGAACTATCCACCGATGGCACCAGGGGAGACGTATTGGGCCTACGTACCAGATCCACCAATCCTCCATCTGACTGTATGGGAAAGCCCTGAGATTCCAGTGTATGTTAATGACACCCATGCTCTCGGCCTGCCATCTGATGGTCATGTGGAATGGCACACCGAGAAAAATTTTAGTTATAGTGGTTTAGGAATAGGACTACCCATCTGTTTGGCAAAAAATGTATCAACCCCTGGATGTTTGCATAGCTCTTATGTTACTATGCACACTAATGATTCTCTGGTCAGTTGGAATGTTCGCCTTAACTTGTTAGGTGACTGGTCCAGGGGAAAGAAGATAAACCGATCTGTTCCTCAGTCGCATTTGCCTTGCGGTAGAAAACTGGGACTTGACATCAAAACCGTCCCATGGAGAGACTGTTATGGAAACAACCCTGTCCGATATGACATCCCCAGATCAGGTCGATATATTATTGATTGGTCACAAAGTAATCACACAAGTTGGACCCGAGGACTGGCTTCCGGACTATGGAGCTCTGACACACAACATCAACAAAGCTCACTTTGGAGACTTGTGGGGGCAATGGGTGAGATCATCCAGATGGTTGAGTTCTGTAAATCAGGTACTCCCTGCAGTCATGTGAGTGTCAGAGAAGATGGGACTAGAGACTGGACTACTATTGTTAAAACTGTTAATGTATCTGCTTGTGTTCCATCCCCTTATGTACTTCTGATTGGGAATATAATTATTCACTTTGAGGGAAATAGGTTTCATGTATCTTGTTCTAATTGTAATCTGACTAATTGTGTTTCTTGGGTACCAATGGGAACCCGTGTTGTGGTACTTAAGCAACCATCTTTTGTTATGCTTCCTGTTAATATTACTGGACCTTGGTATACTGAAAGAAGCTTGCAGATTTTTAAAGAAATTGAGTATGCTTTAAGTAGACCAAAAAGATTTGTAGGACTTTTGGTTGCTGGAATAATGGCTTTAGAAACTCTCATTGCAACTACTGCTACTGCTGCTATAGCTCTTTCACAAACTATCCAAAATGCTCATTATGTTAATGATCTTTCTAAGAATGTTACTTTAGCTTTGGGAACTCAAGAAAACATAGATGTAAAGTTAGAACAAAAAGTGAATGCTTTATATGATATGGTTCAATATTTGGGAGACGAAATTCAAGGTATAAAGGTCAGATCTCATTTGGTATGTCATGCTGAATATCACTGGATATGTGTTACCCCTAAGATATATAATAATAGTCAACATGATTGAAATAGAGTTCATTTACATTTTCAAGGAATTTGGCATGATGCTAACTTATCTTTAGATATGCTTCGGCTTCATGATGAGATAAAAAATATGAGAGAAGCTCAACCCTTAAAATTTGATGCAGCTCAAGCTGCCTCTAAATTTGTTGAGATAATGAGAAACTCCTTGCTCTCTATGCCAAGTATTACCCATTCTGTTATGGCATTTCTTGCATTAGGCCTCTGTGTCTGCGTGGTTCTGTGCCTACTCCCCATCCTCATTAAATGTTTCATCAAAAGAATGATGGATATTCAAGCCAACATCCATGAGATGAAGCTTAGGGCGATGCCTTAAGCCTGGCCGCCTGTTTTATTTTGCTCCGCTCCCTCCCAGACTTAGCGAAGGCAGGATAGTCAAAGACGGGTAAGATTTCCCTGGGGGTAACCAACCTAAGACAGGGTTTCATCGTAAGATGATGGAATGCCAATGACGGGTAAGGTTATTACTTACAAGGGAAACGCCTAAGACAGGCACTGTCTCTCGCTGCCACCTGAGGTCACAGGTGTGCTTTAATAAATAAAAAAGGGGGAGATGTGGGGAGCCATGGTTACAGGTAATGCAGAGCCTTACAGACTGGCTCGGTTAATGCTTAACCTGTTTCTGCTCCTAAGGCATTGTCTCTGTCTGCACCTGGAGAGTGCTTACAAGTTGCTGAGGTATTGGTGAGAACGGCCAGTTCCCGGACACAGAGGATTGATGACTATCAGGGTAATTGATAGATTCTGTCATGGGACAATTACTTTTGGGAGTTTCAGTGATTTTCTAGTTTCTATGTACAAGTTAAAGATTTACTTTCGCTAAGGTAATGCATATTTCCATTGTTAAACTGCACGTACGCAAACTGCATATATTGGTGAAGGGAAATAAACTCGGCGCTTCAGTATTTACTGGAGTCCTCCCGGTAACTCTCTTCTCTGTCTCTTTTCATTAATCCTCACTCCCACCCCTCAGGCTGTTCGATTCATCGGCTGGTTCCGATAAATAGGTATATTCATAGACTATATCAAAAGAGTACTTCATTAGCAACTTAGCTATTCCTTGTGTGCATATCTTCAGTTCCATTTATAGAAAAAATGTAAGACCTAATTAAAAAACATGATCAAGCCAATCTTGTAAAACATATTGAAAGCTGGAGAAACAGAAGTTTTTTAGGTTGACTACCATATCCAATGCCACTGAGCTAGTAAAAATTACAAGAGTATTTGAGCACATGTTCTCTGCTTTGAGGGTGATAGCATAAGAGTGCTAGTTTCTTGACTTTAAGTTAATGGAGTGTCTCCATAAATTTATCAGTCTTCTACCAATTTTCACAAGTGCTGGTTATTCACTGTATTTACAAAAGGTTTTTATTTCATACATTTAATATTCAATTCAAATGGAGTTTCAATTATTGAGTGACAACAACAAATAACATAAAAACATTTCCAATGAAAATAAAAACAAAAATTAGTGACTTAATTTAAAATCTTTGTGAGCAAACAAGAAAGAAAATAAATTTTATTCTTTGAATAATAGAAAAATCCAGAATAAATATAGGATCCAAGTGAGAACTAGATTAAGATTAGCAGAGGGAGTTCCCTGATGGTGAAGCAGCTTAAGGCTTCGGCCCTGGCACTGTCAGCGCTGCAGCATGGGTTCCATTCCCAGCCAGGGAGCTAGCCACATACCAAAAAGAAAAAAAATAAGATTAGCAGAGGCTGAAAAAGAAAAGTGAAAAATGAAGGGTTTTGGTGAGAAATTTTGTTTTGGGAGATAAAATATTTCACAGCTTCATGGTGATGGTGGATGAACTAAATTCTTATGAAAATACACTTTATTGAGATAATTATTAAATTTTACCTACATGAATTTAACACATTAATGCAACATATTATATAAATGTAAAAAACTAAATTGAAAAACAAACAAACAAACAGATATAAGACATGAGAGAAATGATAAGATAGGGGGCAGGATTGAAGGTGTAGAGGAAACAGTGCAGGAGTGCGTTTTAGATCTAACCACCACTGTAGGAGTACTAAAAGCAATGACATCTTCATGTGTCCTTGAAAGACCAGACTTTGCATTGCTGACTGCTTATTTTCCTTGAGTGCTGAGTACTGTGCCAGGATCAGGTCCCTTAAAGAACCTGATCCAGAAACCTGACCCCCACTGCTCCAGAAATGAAGGTCTATCTGAGAGTAATATACTTGAAGCTCCATCACTATCTGATAAACTTGCAGCTATAGGGCAGATACATGGGGTGGACACTCCTTAAAATCTGGATGTGCCTTTAACATTGGCTAGCTCTTATTTAAGCAACAGACTTCTCAGGATATATAAGCACAGAGTCTGGATTGTTATGATTCATGAGCTGAAGCTGAAGTGGGGACAGGAGTAAATGTGATCCAGGTTCTTACTTTTCAGGTTCATTCCAAATCCAGGACTCATGACAAAGGCCCTCATAGAAGCAACCTTTCCTGGATGCAGGCACAGATGTTGTCCTGAGTTCCTTCCTTGCACCTGGCTCTGAGGCTTCTCCCTGTGTGTGTGTGTGTGGCTCCACAGACCCTCTTCATCATGAGGCTCTGCCTCCCTGGGATCCAGGTCCTCAGGCTAAGTTATCACAAGTTGAGATCAGCACTCTAGATTAAAGCCTGTGGGCATGTCCTGTAAGCAAAACTTAGGAGTCCCACTCAGAAGAGGCCAAGGTTTTGTCTGGGCTGGAGGCTATGCCTAGCTATTCATTGACCCTAGGCTTAGAGATACCTACATGATGACACTCAGCGAGGTTCTGCATTAGTCCTTCGTGGCATGGCGTACTTGCCTCTCATATGATAGACAAAGTGAGTGATCTCATTGAAAAAGTCATTGCTGATGTCCTGTCTGGAGTTCTGCATTGATCCTGACAAGCAGCCTTTGTAGAGGCATTAGAGCCCTTCTGCCCCTCTGGCCTTAAGTTTTCTGATCAGGAACACACTGTATCAGCAGAGACCTCAATTTGGTGGCATGGCATTCTCATGGAGTGCTTGGAATAAACCCTAGGCAGAGTATCGCCATCTTCCACATTGCAGCTAGCCACACTTGATCTGGAATGTAAACTTGACACGGTTCATAGGGTGCTGAGCCCTCAAAGCTGGCTACAGCTCAGGGTATGCCCTCCTTTTGTGAACAACCCCTCCCTCAGCAGCACACACACACATACAAACACAAGGAGAAAATGTAATGCTTTCAAGGTGGAATCAGATTGCCTGTCTATTTTTACCTTGACCACCCTGGATCTTCTCGTGTTACCTTTGGTTTTCTTTGAAAAAGGGCCAGAGGTTTTGAAGTGACACCTGAACAATACCTGAGACAAGGGATAGCATTTAAACTACAACCTTTTATGAGGCCAGTTCAGCAGGACATGGGAAAACAAGAGAAAACATCATATTACATCAAATGTCTCTAACTAAGTAAGCTGAGTAGGGGCTTCTCCAGACTGTGGCTGCTTGGTTACCAGGGCTTCAAGTCCTGTTGGGCTTTATGATCAGAAAGTATGGTCACTGCCTTGTGTCCCAAAGCTGTGTTTTCTCCTGAAATGAGGCCCCACCAAGGATTCTCTTGTTGGTGCCTTCTCACTCTTTAACCCATGCCAAGTTCATACACAGTTGCACCATCACAGCTCACCTCAAACACCAGAAAAACTTGGGTGATGCCCAGTCCCTAACTTTGAGGATCCATAGTTGACATCACATGGGGCATTTTTTTTTGTCACCAGTGATGGGGTTGTTGACCCACCTGTCTTTTTGGGGCCTCCTTAATCTCTCATATGCACAGTACTTGTTGTTCTACCATCTATTTCTCAGGATGCCTTTAGACCTAAATAAACATGTGGTGCATGGACTTCCTGGACTGAGGTCACATAACCTCAATCATAGATGGGATGATTAATAAAATGCTGGGCAGAGCACTGAACACAGAGCCCACAGGCTGTATCTGATCTAGGACCAGTAACTTCCACTGATGATCTTGCTTGTGTCCCAGAAGGGTTCAGATGAATAGAAAATTTTAAGTCATTACCTTTGGCATAAAACTTTCCAGGGCCTACTGTTATGTTTAGTCACAGGTTTAAGTGCATCATCTCAGGCTATGTGCTGAGCAGTCTTAATGTAGCTGCCAGTGTTACTACCTCCACATAAAATATTCCTGTGCTAGCCCCTTTACCTGAAGCTGGACAAAATTTGTGACTGGGTTTTAAAGTATATAATGGAATAGAGTGAAAAGATGCATGTCATTTCTAACATTGAGATTTGGAAACTTCATGACTCTTCTGGTTTCCATTGTCTCTCTGTGTCTCCCTTTGCCCCTTTGTCTCTCTATCTCTATCTTTTAGACCCTGTTTCTTTCAGTACATATGTATTTCTGTTTGCCTCATTGTTTCTCTTTCTGTTTGTCCCTCTTTGATTCTCTGATTTGATTATATGGAGATGCAAGATGATGTATTAAAATCTGGTCTATGAGGCAGCAGTGCAAGTTAAAAATGTGGTCCAGGGAGTTCCCTGATGGTGTAGTGGCTTAAGGCTTCAGCTTTGGTGCTGTCAGCGCTGTGGTCTGGGTTCGATTCCCAGTCAAGGAGCTACCCACATACCAAAAATCAAAAAACAAAAAACAAAACAAACCAACAAACAAACAAAAAAACAAAATAAAAATGTGGTCCAGAGACAGTAAAGACTGTGACATGTTTCCTAACTGAATCCTGCTAAACACCCTTGTGTGATCCCACAAATAGTGTGCATGTTACAAGACTCAGTTAACACTCAGCTCAGCCTCTCAGGAGACCTTGAGAAAGAGGGTCCCAGCTCTGCCAAGCATGGTGCCAGAGACTGTGGATGATAAATCCCACATTTCTTCCCATAATGCTATGTGAAGAAAATGTGGCCACCCAGAATTTAAGGAGCACATGCTTGCATTCCAGGTCTGGACCTGTCCATCTTACCTCCAACCTCTCTCCAGACATCCTGACTCCTACCAAAATTCCTCTGTGCTAATATTTATTTCTGCCTGGAAGCTCCCTCACACTGGACCACTGATTCTTGACTTTTGCAGAAATGACTCCACTAGCCCTTTGGTCAAAGCACAAATGTAATTATGGAGGTCTTTCAAACACACATAGGATCTGTGGTCCTCCCTGCAGTGTTCACTGTTTTATCTTACAAGAATTCTGTGTCCATGTCAATCTCAAGGCTTTGAGCTGCTAGGGTTCAGAGACCATGTTGGTTTTCTCAGCTCTGTGTATGGTTAAAGGCAGCAGTCACCAAAGCTGAGAGAATAATAAAAAGGTGTCAGAATGCCTTACTTTCTGTGAGTACTCAATTGTAAGGATGGATGTTAACAATCAATGCTGCATGTTGCTCAGGGACAGAAAACACCCAGAATGACCTCTTGTGCCTCTTGATTTTTGTACCATTGACCACAGTGGGGGCAATTTGCTTCCTTGTGGTCAGGCTTCGTACTGCAACCCTAGGCAGGAAAGCCTGAAATCATAACACACTCCTGTGCTTGGGGGCCTCAAAACAGTTTGTACACCGGTGATCTGATAAAAAGAGATTGGACCTACAGTTTCCAGGGGATTATGAGAAACCCAGAAGCCACTTTCATACTATGTTTCTCTCCACTGTTCTGATGTGTGTCCAATTCAGTCACAAAGCTTCTCACCAGAATCCAAACAATAAATTTGCTCACTTCAAAATGAAGATTATGAGATTCCATAGAAGATTGGTCTTGTCCCTGGTTTTAGGGTGAGTGTTTTTGTGCTCTGCCACATTGTGCATGATGAACGCCCCCCAAACCCAATCCACTCATTGATCAGAAGGGCCTTCAGTGAGTGGAAAGCATCTTCCAGGAACATGGAGCACACTGGTCCCTGACGGAGACCCAGAAGCAGCAGGCCCACCTGTAGGCTGTGAGATTCTTGCTATCACCATGTCTTTGCAAAAAACCTGACAGAGGAGTAAGCTGAGGCCTTCTCTTATGAAGTCCTGCCACACTAGGGCTGTCTGCTTTTTATTTCAGGTGCCTAGGGTGGAGACATTAAACTCACAGTTTGTCTTACCAGGTGCTTAGAGATGACACTCATTAAGCCAGATCCCTGGAAACTTCTGATTGCAGTACTTAACAGTCTGATGTCTCCCACCTCCCTACTGTGAAACCTTGGTGTGGTGCCCAGAGACTGGTTGTCTCTGCACCATCACAGAGCTTCCTCCAATGACTTTTTTCCACCTCTGATATTCTTGCTTGTGTACACTTCTCTTCTGACTTCCAGCTGGAATATCAATGTGTGTGTGTGTGTGTGTGTGTGTGTGTGTGTGTGTGTGTGTGTGTGGTGTGTGTGTGTGTTTTCTTAGGTGTTTATCTTAGTGTATGTGGGGATACTGAGAGAAAAGTGTCTTACATGAGAGGGTGCCACAGGATTTCAGAGGTTTTCATATTCAAAGTGAACTCCATGGATGTGTTGAAGTGCACACTGGAGAAATAGCAGATACTGTGGTTAGTCATCTTGTGTGAAATAAAATCATGGCAATTATCTGCCATAATACTATTAAAAATAACAGTATATCAGCTAGTATGATGCTTTGCTCATAGTAATTTCATGATCAGTGCTAACTGACATTAGAATTTTCTTTTTTAATATGATGTTGCATAGGACAGCAGTCTCAGATACCAGGAGTGTCCTCCAAGGCTCAATGTGTGTGAGGGTTTCATACACAGACAGGAAAGTTTGTAGAAAATAAAAATATCCTCATGATTTGAAAGAAAACTGTGTGCTTGCTGACAATGGTGGAAATTAGCTCTTCGATATGAGACATAAGATGGGATATGTGCACATGTAAAAAAAAGCTGAGATGAATTCCTGAGGGCACAAATGTGCTCACACTTCTCAGCATCACGTTAGTTCCTAGCACAGTGCCAGACACTCCAGATATTGGCGGAACCCAGTCAAAACTCAGGTGTTGTGCTCTGACTGACAAGCAGAGAACACCCTAAATGGTGACTGTCAAAATTGTAGTGCATGGAGAGCAAGAGAACCTGGTCTTGCCTTCACTAAGGTGCTTGGGTGGGAGAAATTTAGATGTGGTCAAGGTCCCCTGTGTTTGTGTTGGAACAGTAGCACACTAGATAAACTCGGACATGCTGCTGTCAGAGCCTTGCCATGTTACCCTAGCTTCCACACTTGCCTACAAGCCAGGTAGGAATCATGGTTCCTATTTCAGCAGCCTGCTGGGCAGAGCAGAATCCTTTATAGTTCCAAGTGCTCAGGTCAGTCCCAGCAATTTTTCCTGCCACCTGCCCTAAAATTAGCACCAATGGCTTCAATACTCTCTTCTTTCTCTGCACCTTTAGAACAAATATTTTACAACACCATCTTTTTTAAATGGTTGAGAGTAGTATGGGTCCTGGAAGCCACCACTGGGGTTGTGGCTGAAGCAGGGGATCCAGGAAGTGTCTCGCATATTGGATAAACAAGTAATGTATGCAATTGAATTTGGTGTGATGTCCAGTTTTGGAGATCCTGGGCCTTACCTGACTGAAGTGATGACAATGTCATTTCTCCTGGAACCTGCTCAACAGAAACTGTAGGTTTTGTAGAACACGTGGGTGTGGGACACATTCAAAACCCTAATGGGAAGAAATGGCTGCCACTTGTGATTTCTTTGGTCACTGAGTGCATCCTGGCAAAATGAAAAAAAAAAAAAAAACAGACTTAATGTGGTTGGACTGGGAAGAAATGAAAGAGAGGGAGGAAGGGGTAGGAGGTGGAGGACAGTCATGGGTTGAAGTCACATATAGAAAGGATTTAAGTAGGGTCTTCACACACTTAAAGACTTGTTGGTGTTATTTGAGACTTTTTCTCTGGTCTCCATCCTCTTTGTAGTTGAACTTGGAGATGATGTGTCATTCAAATCACAAGAAAGCTGCCCACACCTGCTTAAGTTTGAGGTCATTGTTAGGCATTTGCAGTTTTATTCAGCATTCTGTCCAGAGTTTTGTAAAATGTGTACCATGGCAGAAACTGTTAAGTTTGCTAAAGCTTGTGTGCCCCCATTTCACCCACTGTCTCAGACAAATGCACAAAGCTTCAGATGGCTTTCATCCATGAGCCTCATGGGTTTCCCCACCACGAAAGGTGGCAGCATCTAATACGGGATTGGGGAGAGAAGAGCAAAAAGTGTTAGGCTGTGTGGGTGGTGCAAGGTAAGGTGTACATAACAATGTATGAGTCAGGAGTTGTGGGTACACAGTTGTTCTAGACAATGCTGCTGAATGAGAGAAAACAGAATATGAGTAAGGCTCCAGTGCAAATATGTCCTCTGCTAACTGAATTATCTACACTTCTGCCATTAATTCTATTTGTTTGTTTGTTTGTTTTTTTTTTGCAAAAATAGACTTCATAATTATTTATAGCTCATATTATTATTATAAATGAAACTTCACTCATCTTTTTTGGAAATTGGGGTTCAATATAAACACATACTCATTATTTCTGGAAACAACAGTCATCATTTTAATGACAATAATCATTTAATGATGAAAATCAAATCATATGCCTCAGGTTATATAACATAAACTTTATCTTTTAAAAAATATGTGAATGATTCTCCTCAAAAAATGCTGTACTCAATGTGTTCCAGTAATTTAGACAGAAACACCAATATATCCTTAGTTTATAAATATGTTTATATTTGTTTCTCTGGGAAATTGATAGAGATGCTGAGAACAAGGTGCTCGAGGCCAAGTCAAGGTTTAAATTTTTTTTTTATTAAGAGCATCTGGGTGCAGATTGGCTTAAGCCAAAAAGAGCTTCAGAATCAACATCTATTCTAGGAAGGGTTTTGTAAGGAGGAAAGGAAGGCATTTCTGAAGAAGAGATAGTGCTGTGCTGGCCAAATCATCATGTTGGTAGAGCAGCATATATGTTATTTTCTCAGTTGGCCTCGCTGTTCCTAGAAAGGTGTTACATTTTTTGAGAGATGTGTTACTTTTCTCCAGAGCTCAGGCATCAGCCAAGCAGGAGTGAAGGTTCTTAGTGAGCTTTCAGGTCTTACATTGTCAGACTCCTGGTTTTATAAAATAGAGGGGGAATAAGGCAGTGAGAGAAAGGGCAGGGAATAGGACATCAATTCTTTCTGACTGCTTCCTTCTGAGACTTGGTGTAAAGTTGGAATTTAAGTAGGACACTAAGAAAGGGGTTGTTAATGGGATCTGATTTCCTGTAGTAGGAAAATCAGTCCATTTTGATTATGTGTCAGCACCTGGACCTGATTCTGCAAAAAAGACATGAATATCAGAAATAGACAATATCCAAATAATAATAAATGAAAAATTATAAGGGCCAGGAGAGCAAGATAAAAGTAATAAAAGAAACCATGAATTAGTGGTCCATGAAAATGGCTGGGACGTTTTTAGATTTGAGGCTCATTTTA
The DNA here is from genome assembly GCA_004026885.1 of Lyroderma lyra. Taxonomy (NCBI): domain Eukaryota; kingdom Metazoa; phylum Chordata; class Mammalia; order Chiroptera; family Megadermatidae; genus Lyroderma; species Lyroderma lyra. The sequence continues at coordinate 11,859 of PVJL010015668.1, read as the reverse complement.
ATATTTCTCAGATATTTTTTAGTTTTGCTTTGACTTATTAAAATAGAAACAACAATATTCCTTTAAGTAGAGACTAATACCCCCTTTAGCAGCCATAAGGACATCTAAACTTCAGAAACCTGAGAGGATTGGTGCAGGTTCAAAGTCCATAGTGCTGCTTCCTGCAGCCTAGTACACTTGCCCTGTCTCGGTAACCAGCTGAGAGAATTGCTAGTTTTCCTTTTGGGAGTTTTCCTTTTCATTGCTGCATTCGGAATTCACACAGTCCTCAATTCTATGGTAAGTTGAGGTATCTCTTCTCCTACCAGAGTTTCTCTGACTCACCTCTCATTATTCTCAGCTATCAGCCTTCCGAAGTCCTAGAGCTAGGCCAGAGAATTTCTGGGCCTTTGTCCTTTGTCTCTGACTTGGGTGGGGACACCCAATTGATTTAAGAGTCATTTTTCTTAGTCTTTCTCTTCTGAGGTGGGAATGCCCTTTTAACTGAGTTCTACCATTTAGGACTTAGAGACTCTTACTTACCTCTCTTCAGATCATGGAAAACACTCAATCTGTTTCCCATAAAAATACCCATTTAAGTTGCCTTCTGCACAATCTAACCACTGAAGACCATTGAACAAAGCACGTTGTCATTTACTGTAACATATTGTGGCCACAATATAAACTAGACAATAGCTCACACTGGCAAAAGAATGGCCTTTTTTATTATGCTGTACTCAATCAACAATTGGACCTCAACAATTTCTGTTGATGCAATGGAAAATGGTCTAAAATTTCCCATGTTCAGATCTTTTCTGCACATGACCCTCTCCCTGTCAGTCTTGCTTGCTAGAAATACTCTAAAACTCCAGACTCAAAGCCCAAACAGGTGACTTCTAAGCCTCCTCCACTGGACTCATTACCAGAAACCCCCATGCCTACTTCCACCTCTTTTAATTTTTGGTCCTGTGGCCCATTGTCCTTCCTGACCATTATATTCTCTGAACCCTCCTGAATACTCAGGCTTGAAGGAATCTAGTCACCTTGATTTTATCCCTCCCATTTGTCAATTTTTTTCTACCCATGCTCTGCCACCTGTCTCAATTCTTCTCTTTAAATAGTTGGCGGGTGCTGAGGGCTTAGTTATAATTTACATTCTTTTCTCTCTTTATGACATCTCTCTGATTGAAAAATACATTGGATCCTACTCTACTTACCCCAATTCTTACACTAAGAAATTTAAATATCTCACTCAATCCTATGATCTTTACATTATTCTGTCTTCTATTCTTAACCATGAAGTAAGAGAAAGAGTCTGGTTCAATGCTCAAGCTCATGCTAAGTTACATAGACAAGATCAGGATCACCCCATAGAAACAACAACCATTTTCTGTGAGGACCCAGGATGGAAGTACCAGGAATATCCCCTGGGTCCTAGATGCAAGAATCATATGATTAATTGCCTTATAACAGGACTTCACATGGCAACTCTATAACTGCAAATTTTGAAAAGCTAAAGAAGATCATCCACCTCTATTTCTTTCTGGGGTAACTGAAGCCCTCCAAGAATATACTAATAAAAATCCCAACTCCCAGGAGGGACTTATTCTTCTTCACTAATATTTTATTTCTCAATTGGCACCTGCATTCTGCATAAGCTTTAACAGCTGGAGGAGAACACTTAAACCCCAGAGAGAGATTTTTTAAACTGCTTTCAGGGATTTTCACAATCAAAATGAGGAACATAAATTACAAAAACAAAGACAAGATCAGGCCAAATATCGGATGATTGTTGCTGCCATGAACAAGCCTCTGGGGTTATGTAAGTCTTTGTGGACTAAGGTTTTCAAGTTTTTTTGGGTAGATACACAAAAGGTGGCTACTGGGTCATATGATAACGCTATTACCAATTTTCTGAGGAACCTCCACACTGTCTTCCATAGCGGTTGTACAGATTTGCATTTCCACCAGCAGTGTGCGAGAGTTCCTTTTTCTCCACATCCTCTCCAAGCACTTGTTATTCCTTGCCTTGTTGATAATATCTATTCTAACAGGTGTGAGGTGATATCTCATTGTGGTTTTGATTTGCATTTTCCTGATAGATAATTAGATCAAACAATTCTTCATATGTCTGTTGGGCATTTGTATTTCTTCCTGGGAGAAGTGTCTGTTTAGGTCCTCTGTCTACTTTTTAATTGGGTTGTTTGTTTTTTGTTATTGAGTTGTATTAGTTCTTCATTTATTTTAGATACTAGACCCTTGTCAGATGCATTGTTTGCAAATATTATCTCCCATTTGGTTGTCTGACTTTTTGCTTTGTTGATGGTTTCTTTTGCTGTGCAGAAGCTTTTTAGTATGATATAGTCCCTTTCATTTATTTTTGCTTAAGTAACAAAGAAAAAACAAACAAACAAAAAACTCATGGACACAATAAATAATTTATGGTTATTTGAGGGTGAGAGGGGAGAGTATGAAAGAAGAGGGAGGGGGTGGAGAGAAAGAAGGAATGGGGAGCCAGATATATGGTGATGGAAAGAGAACTCACACTGGGTGGTGAACATATAATGCAACAAGTAGATGATGCACTGTAGAATTGTACACCTGGAACCTATGTAACCCTTGATAACAAATGTCATCCCAATAAGTCTAATAATAAAAATATTTAAAAGAAAACAAACAAACAAACAAACAAAAGCCCTCTGGCACCTAAGACTACAAAAAGACTTAAAGGTTTCCTATGTCCTTGTTTTAAATTTGACAATACTGGTCCTTGGACAAAGCAATGCCCCACTTATAGCCTCCTCTGGAACCATGCTAGTTCTGTAAGCGGTGTGAAAATTTTAAAGTAGAGTATAGCCTGGTATCCAAACCAGGACTTCATCAGGTCCTTAGAGGTCTGCAGAGCCTCTAGATTTGTTTCTGCCAACCCTGTTAAGTGTTGCTGTTGAAGATTGATGGTGTGTGGGCCCAAAAGCCCCCACACCTATCAATATATCAGAGCCTCTGGTTAACTTGATGGTAGCAGGCAAGCAAATATTTTTTTTCCTTAGACACAGGGGTATGTATTGTACCTTTCCTGAATATACAAGTACAACCAATCCCTTTCATGTCTCTACTGTAAGGTTGATGGAGTAGTGTCTCCACCACTAGCTACTCCACTTTTCACTTGTTACTATGAGGACATGTTGTTCACCCATATTTTCCCAGTACTCACTACCTGCCCAACTGTGCTGAATGGATGAGACATTTTGTCCAAATTTTGAGCATTGCTACTCTTCTAGGCTTATGAGCATAGGCAACTTCTCTCTTCACCTTTCTGAACCCTTTAGTCTCCAATGTCTGCAGAGCCCTCTTTTCCATTTCCATCTATTAAGGTTAATCCTATAATCTGAGATACTTCTATTCTATTTATAGCTAGTCGCCACACTCCTTTAAAGCTCCAAATCAGAGATTCCTCTTATTACCCGTGCCAACCACAATATCTTATCTCCTTGGAAGAAAAAGAGATCTTCAACCTACTATAACACTTCTTCTTTCTCAACTTCTCCTTCAATCCATAATTCCCCATATAACACTCATTATCCCTGTTGAAAAAAAATTCTGCTGGACCTAACAGCTTGTCCGAGATCTTTGCTTAGTCAATTAGACTGTATTTCTTATACATCCAGTACTTCCTAACCCATACATTACCTCTTATACTACTCACATCACTGTCTAGATCTTAAAGATGCATTCTTCACTATTACTTTACATGTTAATTCACAAGACCTATTTGCCTTTAAGTGACCTAATCCCAACTGTCCTACCTCTCAACTGCTCACAATGACTGTTTTACCACAGGGCTTTCAGAATAGCCTCATTTCTTCAGCCAGGCCTTTGCTGCAGACCTGATGAAGTTTGACCTTTCACTCAGTACTATAGTACAGTACATAGATGATCCATTGCTTTGTAACTTTTCACAGAAACTATCCAATCAATACAAGATTCAACTTCCCAACTTTCTTGCTGAGAAAAAGTACTGGATGTTTTCCATTAATGCTCAAATATTTCAACCTGAGGTGACATACATATGACACTCTATCTCCCCCCAGAAGAAGTCTCTTACATCTGATTAGAAAACTCTCATTTCCTCCTTAAAACCTTCCAGGACTAAATAGGAAATACAGACAACCCACATATAATCCTGTGCTTCTATAACATGGGTCAAGAATTGGAAGAAACCTCATACAACATGACTTCATAGAACACAGCTTCACCCCAAGAACTTTAAAAATTAGAGAAATCTCTGAACAACACATTGCATAAGAGCTTTTAAGAGCACACATATCATTTGAAAAGCGGGAACTCACAAAAACACAGAATGTAATAAGAGCTTGTAAGAGCAAAAACATCTCATTTAAAATTTTCAACTTTAGCATGGATATCATATTAAATTTCACAGCAGAATTTTAATATTATAGAATTTTAAATCTATTTTGATCATGGAGTATTAAGTACATACATTTCAACACTTCGTGTTAATTTTTATTACATTACATAGATGAAAATTGCCTTAATAAAAATAATTCTCATAAATATATAACAGTATTTTTTAATACTCTTTGGCACCTAATCCCATACTTAATCTACTTCTGTTTTTTATAACACTGATTTACATAACACAGCATTGTTAGAAACCTAACAGTCATGTTACATGTAGGTTATTTGTACTTTCTGTCCTTAAGTTTACTGGATATGTTTTCAAAACACTCCTTAGAATATTTATCAGCAAGTTAGGGAGGTATATGTATTTTGTTAAGTGAGGATTCATCACTGGTTCCTCAGGAGCACCTGGTCTGGAGAATATTACCAGTTGTCAATCAGACCTCAGAGCTTCCATAGCAATGCACCACCAGCCAGGAACTTAAGCAAGAGTGATTTATTGTCACAATCTGGGGGTTACATGTCCAAAGTAGAAGTGTAAGAAGGGTGGGTTTTCTCTAACGTAAGTGATTTCTTGGGCATGTGAAAGTCTGTGACATCTATTTCCTTTTGGAAATAAAAATAAAAAAATACTTCACTGCATTCTTCTAAAGAAAAATGAAAAATTGCAATTAAATTATGCGTGTGTTTGGCAATATGTGAATTCATTAATAAGTTTCATCCGTGATGGTATTATCAAGAATGTCCACTCACCTCCTGCAACTTTAGTACATGGAAGGCCTCCCTGGTTTTATTACAAGACCCCTGACAACCAGGCTCTGATAACTTTGACCTCCTGAGTTACAGGTCATGATGCTGCTGAGAGACCCTGTGGACTCTGCTTAACAACAAAAACAACAAAAATGGAGAAAAATTATGCACATGGCAAAATAAAGTCACTTACATGTTTCCCTGGACAATAATCTGGGCCATTTCTCAATGTATATTTTATTTATCTTATTTATTTTTTATCATTTTCAGAGAAAATTCATGCAGAACATATATATACTTGAAGCATTACTTATTCAACTCTCTAAGCAGACACAGATGGACAGGCTTTACTCCTTAGAATCAATTATCACAACTTTTGTACAAGTCTTAGCATGTTAAAGGAAGTCCATTTTGGAAGCTCCTTACAGCTGGACCCAATAATTAATTATATCCAGCATTTAGAAAACGAACATTATAAATGAATCATTTATGCTGTATCAGAAGTTCCTACTATTGTCTGCCACATAATAGGGGCTTTTTAATTGCTTGTGAAATTGAAGATTTAAACTTCTGCTAGGATTCTCTCTCTCTCTCTCTCTCTCTCTGTATGTGAGTGTCTCTCTGTATGTGTATGTGTGTGTGTATGCTTGTGTGTGTGTGTGTGTGTGTGTATGTGTGTGTGTGTGTGTGTGAGAGAGAGAGAGAGAGAGAGAGAGAGAGAGAGAGAGAGAGAGAGAGAGAGAGAGAAAGAATTTGGAGAGAAGAAAGGTCATTTGGAGTCACTGGGTTAAAGTAAAAACCATAACCATTAAATTGGAAGTGGAGGTTAAAGATAGCTTAGAACCAAAGGTATCAATATAGGTGTATAAATATCACTACTGTGAACTTAGGCCCTGCTATGAGCCAGACACTGTGCTTACTGCAGCCCATGAATGAATTTGCTCACAGACCTGCAAGGATTGTAATCTCCATATTCAAGTAAGAAAATGAGCTGGGAGAGGACCTTGCCACAAGAGACACTAACAGAGGGTGGCAGTCAGAATTGGGGTACCCAGGGCTGCCCATGGCAACAGTGTGTTTCTAGTAACAGTTTTCCTGTCATGGCCCATCTCCATCAGCAGGCAAAACTGTCTTTCAGCTGAGGGTACTGGCTTGTTCTCTGTTCCTGAGACTTTGAGGTGTGTCTGTTCATGAATATTACACTTAGAGAGAGAAGTTTCCAGTCCCACCTATTTCCCAAATAGCCAGAAGATCCAGGATAGTGGCACCAGACAGTCCCCAGAGGGAGGTAGTTTGTTGAAAAATCACAGACCACTAGGGTGCTGTCATTACTATAGAACAAACATACCATACTTCCATACCCACATGTTCACCTATGGCTTTTTGTGATTGGATCAGCATCTGGCTGGAGATAGTGCCCTTTGCAGGATAAAAAAATGGCCTTTTCCATCTTATTCGGCCACAATGTCCACTGGTTTTCACAGCCAGAAGTTGTGGGAACTTTGCTTCTCACACTGGAACCCTGGGCTGGAAAGCTAATGTGGGGCTGGGACTACTCACTCTTGAGGAGAGACCTCGACAGCTAAAATATTCCTTCCAAATCTTAGCAGTTAACATGAGGGTCTCTCAAAATCTTATTTTGTTCCCTTTTCTTTAGTCTCCATCAAAATAATAACTATTTTCTTGTTACTAATTTTAAAACAATTCCTATTGATGTACTAATGAGATACAATAAGTTTTCTCTATGTTTTAGATGCTATAAGTCTAAGCACCACATCACATATATACCGGGCTCGACAAGAGGGCAACGACACAAGTCAAGGCTGATCACTGCTATTTCCACTGTAGGTCCCACAGAGCGCATGACATTTTACTCTGGAGTAGATCCCGTATCCAATCTCTGACTGGTCTTAAATTAACGAGCATAAGTTAAAAAAAAATTATACACTTGCTCACTTTTATTTTCTTAAGAGTTTTAAATCGTAAATAGATTTTCAATTTTATCAAACAGCTTTCCCCTACTTCAAGCAAAGATGATATAAATAATTTTTTCAGTCCATTCAAATGGAGTATTGTTTGGGTTATGTTTGTTAATATAAATTAAATTTAATATTTTAATTCATTTTTATTGTTAGACTTATTGGGGTGACATCTGTTAGCAAGGATTACATAAGTGCATTTGGCCCATAGATTTTTTGTTGCCCCTTGGTTGAGTTTGAGTTTGATGTTTTGCCTCCTTTAAAAATGATTTAAAATTCTTTCTTTCTTTTCTACCTCCTTCTTCTGATCAGTAAGTTTTAGTATTAGCCAAGTACCTCTTTCTCAAATTGTTAGAAATCTGCTGTTAAAATTATAGGGCTAAATGCATTTCTGCAAGAAGGCGGTAAATTCTCTGAATACTTCATTTGTTCTTTATTAACAGGTCTATTTAGAAAGTTTCTAGATTACTTTTATTTACATACAGTGCAGGAAATATTGCCTTTACCTATTTTTTACTTCCCTCAAAAAAGTAATAACTTTTCTTTATTATTCTCTATTATTAATGGTTCATTGTTTTTATATTTTGCTGGTCTTTGATATTCAAAAACACCTCTTAAATTTAGTAATTGTGCTTTTTCTGTTTCTACATAAATGATTTCTCCCATATTACATTAATTTTTCTCTTAGATGTCCCTTAAATTTATTTACTTTTATTTTGTAGATTTTTAATTTAATCATTAATTGATGCATATTTATTTATGCTTGCTAATCAATGTAATAATATATGGGGAGGTTCCCTGTTGTTGTAGTGGCTAAGCTTTGGTGCTCTCATTACCACAGCCTGGGTTCAAATCCAAGCAGGGAACCAACCAAGGAACAAAAATGAATTTATGGCATAGAAAAAATTTTGAATGCTTTTACAAACTAATTCTGTGAATTCTGGTATCATGTTTTCATTGTTATGTTTACATATTTTACACTTTAGTATTAAGGTTCTGATTAATTCTTAAATTATTGTTAAATGAAAGTTTCTTAATGTTTTTTATAAAAGGCACTTATGGTTGGTTTTACTTTCTAATATATGTTTTTTAAAATTTCTGAGTTGTTCCAATGCTTTCTGTAACATTTCTATTTAGTTGATATCTAGCAAGGCTTTACTTCTGGCCTAATAAAAGGCCAATTTTTAAAGACTTCTACATGTACAATTGAGCATGTTTACATATCTTCTGTTTCTATGGCATATAATTAGACATGTATTAATTATATTCACCTTAGTAAATATATTCTTCAAGTCTTACATATTGTGATGTATTTTGTCTACTTTTATCTCTATTGTAATGACTGCAGTGAATTAATATTCTGTCACTGGTATATTTCTGTTTATCCACATCATGAGTTTTGTTTCATAAATGTTGATTTCAAATTATTTGGAGCATAAACCTGAGGTTTGTTCTTGCTTAAATTTAAATAATGGTACTGTGACAAATTAAGAGTTTGGATTTGGTTGAATTACTTTACTGAGCTGAGCTGCCCTTGTCTGGAAAATGGGATAATGATCCATACATTGTGGAATCATGATGTAATTTTGGAATAACACTTGTGAAGTTCCAGGTTCCTGGAAATGCCAATGAATTGCTGTTGCTTTAATTGTCACTATCACTATTCTTGTACACCATTAGAAAACATAATGGTTAGTTTCCATATTGAAGGTATGAGTAGCAGCATACTTTTCAAATGATTTCTTTACCTCTCTGGAGGTCATTTAGGTAAACACATTTAGCAGAAATACTACCTTTTATGTCACTGATGCCAATTTGATGCTGTTATTCCTCATTCTACTGCTAATTTGTCAGCTGTCATTAATTTCACTACTTCTTCAGTTATTATTGCTTATACATCTATAATTCTACTTTCCTGCTACTGCTAATGTGTCTTATAATACAACTGTTTCTCCTGGTGTTTTTACTGTATTGTACCACTACTGCAATCATGGTTCATGAAATTTATGAGCATTTTAGTATAAAGAAAAATAAGACCAGAAGTGGGATGTTTGAGGCACAGTTCTAGTTTTTCCATATATTCAAATATATTGATTGTTCTTTCTGAGCATGATACTTAATCTGGCAGATAAAGATGTCAGTGCTTTCAAAGTTTCCTTACAGAGTTGTTACTAGGTTCAAAAGAGATAATGTTTGTGAAAGTCCTGCGAAGACTCTAAGGCACTAGAGCTTCTTAGAGATTATAAGATCTCTATGTCTCTTTGTTTGTTCCTGAAAAACCTGGCTTGTGCATGTGTATGAGAGAGGAATGAGAGAATGGAGAAAGAGAAGAAGAGGTAGATACTGCCAACAGTTTATAAAACGGTGTGACTCAGCTTCTACATGTGGACATTCTCCAAACTTGTTTATGCAGAGAGAGGATTATGCTGGAATTCAGATTCTGGAGCTTACTTAATTCTGTTAATTTTGGAAAGAGAAATCAGGTTGATAGAGGCCAAAGTGTAAAGAACAATTTCCTTTTAGAATATGGAATCTCAAATTTTCAAGATAAAAATAATAAGAATTTATAGATACAATAATTTAGCTTCTATATAGCAAAAGCATCAGTAAAGAAAAAAAAATGCAACCAAATTAATGAGAAAAATATTTGAAAACAATGTGTCTGATAAGGTGCTAATATCTATAATATATAGAGAACTTATGCAACTCAAGAACAAATAACCGACTGATTCAATTAAGAAATGGCAAAGAACCTGACAGATATTTCTCCCCTGAATACATACAAACAGAAAACAGATATGTGAACAATGCACATCTTCACTAGCTTCTAGGGAGATGCGAATCAAAACTACAATGAGACACCACTTTACACCTGTTAGAATGGATAATATCAACAAGACAAGAAGTAAGTAGTGTTGGAGAGGCTGTGGAGGAATACTCTCATACAGTGATCGAGATAATGCAAATTGGTATAACTGCTATGAAAGACAGTATGGAACTTTCTCAAAAATTAAGAATAGAGTCATTGTATGTCCCAGAAATTTCTTTTCTGGGTATCGATTGGTATATATACACAATAAAATATTACTCAGTCATAGGAAAGATGACATACCACAATTTGCAACAACATGAATGGACCTTGAGATTATCATGCTAAGAAAAGTAAGCCAAACAGAAAAATAGTAAGAATCATTTGACTTTACTAATATGTGAAATATAAAACTGAAATCAACAAAGAAACAAAAACTCATGGATATAGTAAATAGTTTAGCAGCTACCTGAGGATAACGGGAACTGGTGATGGCATCAAATATATGGTGATGGAAGGAAAACTGACTCTAAGTAGTGAACACATAACGCAACACATTGAAAATATATTGTAGAATTGTGCACCTGGAACCTCTTTAAGATTTACTAAACAACTTCACCCCAATTAATTTAACAATAAAAACCATTTACTCAATCCAAAAGAAAATAGAAAATGAGATTAAATAAGTGAAAGCAACAAATATGAAATAAAATAAAAGTGTATGAGTAATCTTGCAAATTAAATGTTACAAAAATATCCATTTAAATACACATATGTCATATTGAATTAAAAACAATTTATATCTTGCATGTACACCTGGAAATGTTGAAAGGAAAATGCTAAATAATTTTTTCAAGGGAAATATATAGAAAAGAAGTAAATATTAAGTGTTAATATGGACAAAGATTACTTTCACTGTAATGATAGGTTTTTAATTTCAACAGAAAAGACTGACAATCTTAAATTTGTATTCTTCTAATTAAAAGGACTCAAAATGTATTTGGAAATAACTGACAGAATTGGTAGAAGAAATTCACAAATCCTTCATGATAGTAAGATGTTAAAACCTACATCTGTTAGTAATTGGTAAGTTAAATAGATAAAACTTAATAAGGATATACCATATTTTGCCATGTATAATGCACATGAATGATTTTTGCCCAGACTTTCAGGAATTTTTTTTCTTTTAAAATTTTTAATTCAAATGTTTATTTGTTTATATTTAGGTACTTGTTTTATGTATTGTGAATAAATTTTAGCATTTATTGCTTAATATTACAGTACAAGAAATTTTACATAACAAATCATTAGAAAACACAAGAACACAAAAAGTGCAAAACACAAAAACAGACACAAGGTAAAAATAAATTATATACCAGTAACAGATTTATTTATGTATAGTATAAAGATAAATAGTCTCCATCATTTTCAATATCAGTAGTATCATCATGTTCAATTTCTACTTTACTGGTGTCTTTTGAAGAGTTACTTTCCTCATCTCAATAAACTTCATTGTCCTCAGTTACAACCATTGCATTGCTGATGCCACACATTTTAATGTTTTCACAACCACTTCATTCTTGACCCCATTCCATGATCTTAGGATCTAATCACAAGCCTGAGTAATGGATGCTTTTTCCATTCTTGCTGGAGGTGTTAAATCATTATCTGCTATCCACATCCATGATGTCCACTCTTTTTTCATTAGGGTCTTAATGGGCTTTTTTTTTTTTTAATTCATTTTTATTGTTAGACTTATTGGGGTGACATCTGTTAGCAAGGATTACATAGGTTTCAGGCATACAATTCCACAGTGCATTGTCAACTTGATGCATAATAAGTTCACCACCTAATGTGACCCCTCTTTCCATCGCCTTATATTTAGCTTCCCCCCCTCCTCTCCCACCCCCTCCCCTTTCT
>PVJL010015667.1:0-23490 GCA_004026885.1 Lyroderma lyra | reverse complement strand
GACCGTCAGCTTAACTAAGAGTAGTGAGATTTAAGTTGTGCTTTTTAAGACCCTAAACTCCCATGATGATCCCCAGGGTCAGTTTCTGTAGTGGTGATTTGCAAGGGCCTAACCAATTTGAAAAGGTAAGCTTTATTATATGACCAAGGGGACTTTCAAGGTGTGCCATTGTGAACTTCTCTTTCAGCATTGCCAAAGCCAAGATTCCTCACTCAAATCTTGATGGTCCTAGGGGGAGACACAGTGTTTGTGTGCTATGTGAGTAAAGGCACAGGAAGCTAGAGCTGGGAATGGCTCCCAGACTTTTGATGCTTGCTGTACTCTTTTTCTCTTGCTCCACCACATGACTGCCTTTAAATAAAAGCCTTATGTGAATATATTCAGTTGTGTATATGTACTACATCTTCTTTATCCAATCATCTATCAAAGGATATTTTGGTTGTTTCCATGCATTGGTTACCATGAATACGACGCAGCAATGAACATAGGGGTACATGTATCTCTACGGATAAATGTTTTCAGATTTTTTGGGTAGATACCCTGAAGAGAGAATGCTGGTTCATCTGGTAATTCCAAATTTCTAAAGGAAACTCCATGCTGTTATCCATTGCAGCTGTACCAATTTACATTCTTACCAGCAATCTATAAGGGTTTCAGTTTCCCAAAAATCTCTCCAACACCTGTTATTGCTTGTCTTAACGATAGCCATTCTAACAGGTATGAGGTGGTATTACATTATAGTTTTGATTTGCATTTCCCTAATAGCTAGTGAGGTTGAGCATCTTTTCATATATCTGGTGGCAATTTGTATGTCTTTTTGGGAGAAGTACCTGTCAGGCCCCCTGGCCATTTTTTCTTTGGATTGTTTGATTTTTTGTTGTTGTTGAATTGTATGAGTTCTTTATATATTTTGGATGTTAGCCCCTCATTGCCCATTACTGGAGGTGTTGATTGCAAATATATTCTCCCATTCATTGGGTTAACTCTGTTTTGTCGATGGCTTCTTTTGCTGTGCAGAAGCTTTTTAGTTTGATATAGTCCCATTCATTTACAGAAAACTTTTTTCTAATACATTATTTCCTAGCCATAATAAATCCTAGGACTCATGTATATTTTCAAATAGTTTTTTTATATTGTGTTCCATATTTTGGGAAAACTAAAGTATAGTCTTATATTAATATATCTATGCTTTATATAAACAATTACTATGACAGATCACAAACTAATCATTTTGAAAAATTCATTTAGCTACAACCTTATATACCATTCTTTTATTAGAAAATGGTTTTTCCCATTCTAAAACACCTAAGTATATTTCTACTCTCATATCAGAAAACATCTTCCTGTATTTTGATTAGATGTTTTACTTGCATCAGAAGAATCAAAATTACTCTATTCTGTAAGACAATGCTGTATTTTGAAAATTACAGAAATTGTAATTTCCTATTATTAAAAAATAAAAGGGTGCTCATTTCTTCAATTTGTACCAATTTTATTTTTCCTAATATTTTAGGAATGTTCTAACATTTAGAAATATCACTAAAACATTATAACAACTGAAATTGAGACTTCAAATGTTAGTTTTGTCAAAGATTTGACCTTTTTCTCCAATAGAAATAAAATTGCCCTCACAAACGGTCTTACAGTCAGTGAGCAAAGTATGTTTTATGAAAGCAAAACTCTATAAATTACATTATCCACTTTTGTGCATTATTAAAATGTCCTCTTATGAAAAGACAAGAAAGTTCCTTATAATTCCTATACTATAACTGAGAAGAGCCTTTCCTTCACTTAAACAGCTATTAAATCTCAAATTGTAATACTTAATTTGAGTAGAACATCTGTTAAGGGGGTCATAGATTTAGTAATACTTCAAAAATGTATTAAAACTTCACATAAGCTAATAATGTGACATTTTCAAAATTATTTAAAGTAGAAATTTTATTTTCAGCCTCAACATTACACCCACATACACAATCTCTCCCTCCCTCCCTCCCCCTTCCCCCTCAAGCCTGCACACACAGTAGAAGCTGTTGAGAACAAGAATGCATCAGGCTATTTAAAACCCTCATAATTAAGGAGAATAGTTTGTAAATCCCTATCTACTTACCTACAGTTTCCTATCTGGGCTTATTTAGCTCCTAGTTACATTTTACATCACATTTCACCTGTTCTGTCTCCCCATATTTTCCACCCTTAGGCAATAAGTGATAATTTTCCTCCATTCCTATTTTTATTGCTATTGAAGGAATAAGGCTTATTAGGGCAGCAAAGTTCTGAAAGTTACCTATGTCTTCCATCTATTGATCACAGGCATACCTCCATGGCTACAGTTACTGTCATTTACTAAACTCATGCTTCGTTCTTATTTTTTTCATCCCTTCACTTACCTAAGACTCCTAAAAAGTCTGTTTAGGTTGAACTTAATGAAAATATTCCTAAGTACCTGTCCATAGAGCATTATCAGATAGCTGTATAAATTACAGATTCATGGACCTCATCCACAATAGGCATGTTATGGGCCTCATGAATCAGTACTTTTGCCTCATGAATCAGTACTTTTATCACCTTCCCAACTCCTGAGGTAACTTTAGAAAATAAACATGTTTGAAATGTAGCATATCCTACCCTGTAATATTTATTATTTTATATGTAGATTTCCTGTTCAAATTGAGGAGATGGGAGTAATAATTTATAGCGAGTAAAGGAAAAAGATGTAAAACTCTATGTCACTGTATAGTTCAGACTGTAGGACCTGCTTCTAAAAAACCATGAAAATTTATCAGAATCACAGGAGTAGCATTAATACATACACTTGAATACCTGATCCTCCATATAATGATGTTCACTCATTTCTGTTCTGGCTTATGGAATATACAGGCACTCCTTACTGAATGACCAAGTTCCATTCCTACAACTAGGTCGTTAAGTGAATTGGTGGATAAACAAGGACCTTATAGGCTGATGCCTTGTGGTGTATTGTGGTGCCACAGGGTATATATTTTCCAATAGCTATCATACAACACCATACTTATAAATGAAATATATAGTTTTGCATGATTGTGAATGCTTCAAGTAGTGAATACTAACCAAACACTGGAATGAAACAAAGATTGAAAAAGAGGATTCCTAAGACTCACAGAGACTGAGAAAGGGGGTTCCCCACACTGGAAAACTGGTGGTAATTCTGAGCAGTCATTAAACAGGTTGGTCATTAAGTGAGGAGCAGCTGTAATGAGATAATAATTGGGCATATAAAAAGAGTATGATATTTATTTATTCATTTATTCTATCAATATGTGATCTAGACCCTGAGGCCCTTCTCTTGGAGTTTTCATTAATTAGGGGAAGATAACCTACAATTAAATATGCATGTATAGCAAAATGTTGGTAGTGATAACATTATAAGGGAAACCCAAATGTATGGAAAGAGAAAAGAGCAATCCTGGTGGTGTATTTAAAAGGGTAGTCAGAAAAGTCCTCCCTGATGCCTGATTACAAGGTTAGGAAACAAGCCATGTAAATATCTGGGAAAGAGATTTCCAGGAAGAGGAAACACATGAGTAAAATCCCCGAGTTGGAAGCATGTTTTGTTTATTGGAAGCAAAGCTTGTGGGCCAGTATATCTGGAGCTGAGTGATGGGCAGCATAGGGGAAAGATTAAGGTATGTATAGAGTAGATCACACAGGGACTTTGGATTTTCTTCTGTGTGTGAAGTGGAATTATTCCAGGATCAAAGCTACTCCAAACATGGTCTATACTTATAAATTTGTAAATTCCTTAAGTATAATAATGTAGCGATATATGTCCCCCATGCCTGGTTCCTTGCCAATCATCCCATAAGTTATCAGTATTCAACAAGAATCATAGGACCATGGATTCCAGCTTATAATGGAGCCAAAGGTCGCCTTGGACAGCTACATGGTTTCTGCACATAGTAGGTGAACAGGTTAATGAACCATATGTCTAATGACTGATTTCCTTTTAAACCAGTTTCATAATCTGGTCTGTGCTTAAGCACTTCTTCCAATAGACAGCTTATCATATTCCAGAGCCTTCTACTGCAGTTTTTGGTATTTCTATTAAAAAGTTAAATACAGTCAACTCTCAGTTAACTGGCACCCATTGGGATTGGTAGATGCCAGATAAATATAAGTAGACTCTTCGTTCATTGGAAATTGTAGCCAGTTGCTTGACAGTGCCGGTTGCTTGAGTTCCAGTAAACAAAGAGTCTCCTCTACTAGTCCAAAATCATGTTTGTGTTCTCATGAAATTTAGTAAGTTAAATGAATTTTTGTAGTTTTGTCAATTAATAATTTATACTTGAAGAATTCACATCTCTAAGCCATTTTCTTGAGGGCATGGCCATGTAATTTCCTATTTCATTTTGCCATTTGATGTTTGTGCAAATCATTTCATAGATATTGTAACAGTCATAAACACTGCTCATGCTAATGTTCAGCTTTCCATGTTTGAGACACGTACTATGAATAAATTTCCTAGTGTTCTGTAAGTGGGTAAGGCCGTGTGACTGGTTTTAGCCATTGAGTTATGAGCTGAGGTAACATACTGTTTCCTTTCTAAGTATTTAATTACCAGCCCAAGAAATTTCAGAGCTTTCTACCATTTTCACAGTGACTGGAAATAGTCTAGATATTGGCTCTTTCATCAGGCTGAGTTGCTGAATGACCAGGATGAATAGAGTCCCCTTGCTGACCTACAATTAATATGTGATTTGAACAAGTTGTTTTAAGGCATTGAGATTTGGTAACCTGATCCAGAATAACTAATAGAGATGACATTTAATAAATATTGTTAAGTGGCTACTAGTAAATTCCAACAACAGTCCTCAGACTACATATTATGATATGTTAGTAATTCCTAAAACTACAATCAGGTAATCCTACTAAGCAACTTTAATGTAAGTCCTAGTACTTAATAATAACTACTCAATAATTGTTTATTGAATGAAGGAATGAATGTAACTATTTATCTAACAGGCGTCTATATTGACTGATTGCTTCAATTTACCAAGGGTCTTTGAGTAATAATAGCTTACTTCCTTCAAACATCAAATGGGTAAAAACCCAGTTACCAAGTTTCTAAATTTCCAGTGAGAAAAATAAGCACTATAGAATTGAAAATGAAATGTTATCTCACATACCCAAGCCAGTAATTAAATTTGATGTTATGCACCTCAGTAAACTACAAAGAATTTGAACAACAGCAACAATATAGCATATAAATAGTTTCCTCCTATTAAATATTAAATTTAATATTTAATATTTAAACAAGAAATATTAAAACAAGAAAAAGTTCACAAAATAGATTTGTTTCTCCAAAGACAATTGAACTGAGAATGTGGTCTTTTTCTTCCAAGTCATCCATTTTGTGACTTCACATCACCACTATCCCAAGAGGCACTGCTACTTCTTCCAGGGTCTTAGGAGGAGGAGAGCAATGGACTTGATATACAACAACCTAAACTAAATATGTACCAGATATTTTTTTGGCTTATACCTTCTTAAACTTTGGAATGTTCTATTAAAGATAATGGAATCCATGAATAACTACAAACAAGTTTGGGTGAGAATTAAATGAGTATTTATACTCATAATGTGTATCATGATTTGGAAACCTAGTTATGGGTATGGGACTAAGGAAGTGGGTACACAAATGGGTATATGCACCCCAAATATCTACCTTAGAACAAAGCACACATACTCTGTAAGTATTTGATATTATTGGTAGTATATGTGTGTAGTTGCATATGTATAAAAATGCATACACATATATGTACTTATGTATATATGTTATATAATTTTATTTTACATAATATTTGCAATTTTCTCTTTTAACTAACCATATATCAGGGCTATCTTCACAACATGTCAATAAATATACCTCTATACCATGAATTGTAAATGTTCCATGATATTGCATTAAATATATTTATCATAAGTTTTACCAATCCCATAGTGATGGATATTCAGATCTTATCTATAATATATGCCCTATATGACAATCTCACAGCTAACATTATACTCAAATCTAAGATCAGAAACAAGAAAGGATGCCCCCTCTCACTTTTATTCAACACAATATTGGAATTCCTAGCCAGAGAAATTAGGTAAGAAAAAGAAATAAAAGACATTCAAATTGTAAAATAAGAAGTAAAACTGTCATTATTTGCAGATGACATGTTATTATATATAGAAGATCCTAAAGACTCCATCAAAAAATAAAACCAAAAACTGTGAGAACTAATAAAGTCAGTACAGTTGCAGGACACAGAATCAATACACAAAAATCTATTGCATTTCTATATACCAATAACAAACAAGCAGAAACAGAAATGAAGGAAACAATCCCATTTATAACTATCAAAAAGAATAAAGTACAGAGGAATAAATTTAACCAAGGAAGTGAAAGGCCTGCAAACTAAAATCTATGAGACACTGATAAAAGAAATTGAAGAAAACACACACAAAAAAAATGGAAAAATATTCAGTGCTCACAGATTTGGAGAATTAATTTTGCTAAAATATCTACACTAACCAAAGCAATCTATAAATTCAATGCAATCTCTATCAAAATTCCAGTGGCATTTTTCATAAAAATAGAATACGTAATTATAAAATTTGTATGAAATCATAAACTTTCACTCTTTAAAAAATGTTTTAACTATTTCTTACTTACATCATTTCACTTATCAGGTTATTTCCCTTAGATGAGTTTCTAGAAGTATGAATTTAGGTCTCAGCTTTATATATTTTAAAATTTGTGATTTATTAAAAAATTATGCTTCAGAAAGACATCAATTTATTCTGTCACAAACCCTTTTATAACTCAGGATATTTCCTGTTTTCTAATGCTCTAGAAAACTTTGGGTATTATCATGCTTCCAATCTGCCTCTCTGGTAGGTAAAACTGACATCGTTGTTTTATATTGTATATCAATTATTACTACTGGAATATATTAGGTGGAATGTCTTTTTACATACTTAGTGATATTTTATATTGACTTTCTCTCTATTTTTATTTTCAATCTCATATTCTTTGGGAATTATCCTATTGGGGTGTTTTGTTTTTTACTGATTTACTGAGTTACTCATATATGAAAGGTATGATAATTTTGTATGTTGTATTACAAATAATTTCTTAATTCATTATTTCATTTTTACTTTATGATCTTTCATGTATACATTCTAACCAATACATGATACAACTAGAATTGCCTTACTGAATACCTTCACCCATTATCATCACAGAATGTTAAGCAACAGAAATAGTAAGATTTTTAAGAGCTTAACAGATACTTTCTTCCACAGGCATTCTTGGCTTCTAGGATCAACTGGGCAATGACCAATTAGTAAATTAATGGTAATACTGAAGTGCTTCTGGCATACTTGTTCCTGAACTATTTAAGGTTCCAAATAGTTAAAAAGCCTTTAATCACATGCTTCACATGAAATTTAAATGATGAAAGAGAAGTAGAAGAATCCATGGACACATCTTACTGCTAATTCTATTAATGATCCAAAATTCAGCTTTAAATGACTTTTTGAGGTATTATAAAGTAAATTTTAATGTTTCAGAAAGAGAACTACATATCTCAGGAAGCAGATAATTGCCACTGGTTTTAGCAATCTGACCCACTATATAGAAATTTCTAATTAAAGTCCTCTTTTTATAATGCTAATCTCTCAGACACAAATTTCCTTGGGACATGTTATAATGAAGATAAAATACACTAAGACTTTAAATTAACCAGAGACCCCAGAGAAACCTAATAAACATTTTCATAAATGTTCACTATAAGTAAATTTTATTGTGAAGTAATCCTATTGTTATAAATAGCTCCCATCATAGGCATCATTACACCATGAATAACTGAACTAATAGAAATAATTATTTAAAATGCTAATCTTCCAAATCGAGATTTGATATAGGTAAAAGAGGAACATGGGTTTCTGTACTGAATCAGCAGCCAGATGATCTGGAAATAAGGAGTCACATAATACTGTCAACTAACCATTAATTCTAAAAGATAGTTTCCTTCCCCAAAGGTTTAATTTATAACCTTTTCCTAATTAAAAAATTAATGTCTGCATTCTTATCATAAATTCACCATGATACAAAATACTTTATATGAAAACTAATGACATGTTGGTTTCACAGTTTCTGTAAGTTAATTACTACTAAATAAGATATCCTTTTAAAAGAATGTAACTATTTCTTTTAGAAGCTCAAGGGAGTAAAATTTTAGTTAAAACATTTGCCAGTACATTTGAGATCTGATTGCCTAGAATTAATCACATATTTACCATATATTACTACGTTGCTCTGTGAGATTATTAAGAAGTTTTCACTGAAAAACTATTCTATTTTTGCACTAATATTATTTCTAGGCAAAGACTATACACTAATGTGTACAAATGTGTTCTAATGGATCACATATGACTTCACTTATATATGGAATATAAAACTGAAAGCAACAAAGAAGAAACAAAACAAAACAAAAACACATGGATACAGTCAATAGTTTAGTGGTTACCTGGGGGCAGGTGGGGAGGGGGAGGGAGAGGATGGAGGGGAAGCCAAATACATGGTGATAGAAAGAGAAATGACATTGGGTGGTGAACATATAATACAACACATAGATGGTGCACTGTAGAATTGTACACCTGGACCCTATGTAATGCTCGTTAATCAGTGTCACCCTGATAAGTATAAAAATAAAAATTAATAAAAAAGAGTTCTGATGGAATGTTCTGATGGAATTCTGTACTATGGATAATTACACATGGATATCTGCTAATTATACATTTTAAGTAATATATCCATATAAAATAAGTTTCCATTCAAGGTTATCATCCATCTTAATTTTGATACTACTACAGTTTGAGTATTGTTTCATAAAAAAATCGGGTTAATAACTTTAAGGAATAATTATTAAAATACTTCTGAAAACATTATAATAAACAATAAAAATCAATGCAAAAATAGGAAATCAAATTACTTAATGAACATAGAAACTAGAGGTTATTCTATAGAAAATGTGAAAATGTGTTGAATTTGCTTGAAATATTTACAATCTTAGGACAGAAATCATTATTTCGCAAACTTCAGCATACCAGGTCAAAGATTATTTCTACTCTTTGACCTTAGTTAAATGATTTAATATTCCTGGACTTCAGTTTCTTCAACAACAAAATGAAGAGGATGGAAGATGTTCCATCTACTTAACACTGTTCATATTAAACATCACTTATAAATTGATGATCCATCTACTTAACATTCTTTTTATTAAAAAAAACTTATAAATTGATTAATCAGGAGGACATTACGCTAAGTGAAATAAGCCAGATACATAAAGACAAATATTGCATGATTTCATTACATGTGGAATGAAAAAGAAGGAGAGAGAGGGAGGAGGGGGAGGGAGGGAGGAAGAAAAGAAGGAAGGAAGGAACGAAGTCACCTCCTCAATAACTTTTCAAATTGCTCTACTTAGCAAAATAGTTTTTCTTTTAAAAATAAATTCTAGCAATTCTAGCACATTTCACTTCCATGTTCTAACATATACAAGCTATAATTTCTTATATTTTCAGGTTTCCTACAATATTGCAATGGTGGAAATTTCTAAGGAGATTTCTCATGTGGAAAGTATTAAATAGTACTTACCTTTTAGTGTGATTTTTTTTGTATAAATACTACAGAGCCCATTATATGCAAGATTAAATTGGCAAAATTAGAAGAGTTCATATGAAGAAGGTAGCAGTGATGTTTTTTTAAATATAATAGAAATACATCTTTATAGAATGGTCATATAATAAAGGCATCTATACAGAGTATATATTTCTGTAACATATCTAGAAAAATCTTCCCAGATAGTGTGATTAGTAAATTTCATCCATTTTCACAATTCTTTCAAAAGTTACATATATAAACTTTAATGAACTCAATAATTGTTTATAACCATTTGGTAGTCTTTGTAAAAGAGAATCTTACAGGTAATTATATGATGAAAGTACAAATCACTACTGTGAGACTCCCCATTCATGAAGAATCAACATACAAGAGCTGTCCGGCAAGTATCCAGCCATGTAATATGAAAAACAGAGGCATTCATGGCTGCATTTTTCCCTACAGCCCATGTATGTTAAACCTAGGGCACTCTGTAAGCTATATAAAGGTCTAATCACTTTGTTGTACACCTGAAACTAATACAATATTGTATGTCAACTGTAATTGGAAAAGAAATTTACAAAAAATAGTAAGAATGAAGTGAAAAAAAAAACCTAGAGAATTCTAATTAATAAAACAGCATCATGTGAGAGTGTCTAATACAACTGCAAACAACGAAACAATTCTTGAAAACGTAGGGAAAGGGCACTGATAAATTCGAACAAACAAAAGGTACGTTCAATTTTCTTGGATGAAGAAATTCTTTGCTTTGTAGAACAGAGAGTAAATATTGACAGACCTGTGAAGGAAATGGGCTCCGTGTGGGGTCAGAGGTGGTGACATAAGCAGCCTGTGTGTAGGCATAGCTCTTGAACCGCGGCTTAGGAGAGGAAGGAGTTCTTTCATAGCCCTGTGCTAGACTGACTGTGATCTGTAGAAAAGAGTTAGGGGAAGAGGGGAACAGAGAGGAGGAAGAGACAGCATAAGTAACCCTGGAAGGACTGCTTTCCTACACACTAGAAAAATAAACATTAAATAGAAACAATGAGATAGAAAATTTAATCATGAAGGGATATAAATGAGAGACCAGTACACTCCAAGAATTGTGGTACTCAATATCACACTGGAAAGCAGGTAATCAGGGAAGACATGAAGGTGGGATTTAACCCTAATGATTCCATTCTGACACAACGCTAGCACTAAAGTGGGATGGCAAAAGACAGGCCTTCAAAAGCAATTTCCTCTCAACCCAAAGTAAACAAAATTTTAACTCATCAGGTCAATACCCTGTAAAAGACTGAAGTTTTCACAAACTAAATAGAGAACTAGCTCCATAGAGTGAGAAAATTAGGCCTAAGAGTTTTCCATGCCTTCAGCAGAAATATAGGTAAAGTCTTTTTCATCATTGTGTCAAAGGAAGTTCAAAACACCCCAACAGCCACTCTTCGGACCAAGAACAAGCTGTGAAACAGAAGAATCCCACAGGATTCTGCACAGTAATATAATTAAAATCTTTATCATACGTAGTCTTCAATTTTTATTTAAAAATTTTAAACTACCTCTATCGAAAATCTGCCCCTTAGTAGACAAAATTTGTTAATACATCAGCAGGCTGCCACTAAAAATAAGAAAATATTATTAAACAGAGTACTTGCCTTCACTCTTGATTAAATTTTTTGCTCTAGTTGATGGAAAATTTAATGTGTACATGAGCCTATATTTTATTTCATTTTACACAATGGAAATACAATATATTCTGTGTTCCATATTCCTATAATACACTGCCTATCAATAGCAGAGTATTTCAATAATATACTTTGAAAACAATTATATTGGGGGTTTCCTGGTGGTGCAGTGGCTAGGCTATGGCACTCTCAATGCCAAAGCCTGAGTTTGATTCCCAGCCAGGGAACACCAAAAAAAAAAAAAAAAACAATTATATTATACTCCATGATATCAGATAAAATTTTAAAGGTTTATAGTCAGTCTCAGTCATTCTCTCTCTCTCTCACACATGCATACACATATACATATACATACATACATATATATATACATAAATACACACACATAATGCTATGTATACAGATAATATATTTGTATGTATATATTATGCTACTTATACATATAAGTGTGTATATTTCCATGGATATAATAGATTTATATATGTGTATGATACCTAAAAATGTGTATAACATAAATTAGAAAACATTTTTAGTATTAGTTGTCCTTTCAACACTTTACCTGTTGAGAATAGTGCATCTGGTGATGTAATTGAAAATGTTCTTCTCTAGTAACTTTGGATGGTCTGGGCAACATTTCCACTTCCTGGATGGCTTCAGTGCTCACTTGTTGAGGCAAAACTTGAAAGAGTGATGTGATGTACATTAAGATGGACTTCTTATCTGGATAAGTGGTGGCAACATCTGTAAGCACATTAACACCACACATCAATGTTTGGTTTCTATATTTGAGCCTCTAAAAGAATGAACGAATCAATGTTACAGAAAGAAGACAGATTAATGAACAATCGATTGCTCATGAATATCCTCCAGAGACTAATTACTACATAATAATCAGGCCCAAAATGTCCTTCAAATTTGGCAAACCTATGAAATGATCTCTAAAGTTAATTTCTTTTCCTTACTCACATAAAATCTTGATTCTGTAATACCTTTTCCTAAGTCAAATTCCCAAACCAGCCCATCTAAGAGAGTGGTTTTCATTAGATAAGAAACATAAATAAAAGATTACATTTTCCTTTCCATGGAAAGTTATAGCAGCATTTCAATTAAAATGGTACATCGGTAATTAAGCAATTACACAAAAGAGCCTAATGCTTTGGCTTTCAGTAAAGAAAGCTTGTATCTCCTGATCAAATTTTTGTTGGCAATTAAGTACATACAGAGAACAATATGTCTGTGTGTTGAAATGAACCATGTATTTTCACAATAAAAATAAAACTATATATTATCTGTATAATGATATGTAATACTCCTAAGTGATATTAAAATATTTGTGCAATATAGAACTGTACATGAGGAGAGATCCAAGATGGCAGAGTCAACAAACACTGAGTCTGCTTCATTCCATAAACACATTAAAGTTACAACTAAATTATATAACAACCAACCTGGAGAACCATCTGAAACAGAAGTTTTATAACTAAGGATATAAAGAAGAAGCCAGAACAAGCCTGGCAGGAGAGACAGAGACGCAAAACAGGCTACTCCCAAACCTCAATGTGGCAGTTGAGAATCAGGAGGGATATCTTGGCTGTTGAGGTTCCCCCACTGGAAAAGCAAGGGAGCCGAGCCCCACACCAGACTGATTCCCCATTTCAGCATGTGGATGCTGGGAAGAAGAGCCCCACAATATCTGCTTGTGAAAAAAAATAGGGATTCCGACCATCTGGTTGGGATGGAAGGCTGCGGTAAACTCAGACATCCTCTTAAAAAGCCTGTATGAACTGTCATTCATGGGCACTCACCCTGGACTCCAGCAGAGATATGGTGACTCAGAGGGCAATGGAGGAATAAGGGGGTCAGACTGAAGTGTATGGCTTTGGGTCAGGACTGGAGGACAGATACCACTTTTCCTGGGTGGTGTTCTTCTCCCCTGCAGCCCATAGACAGATGCCACCTTTCCTGGGTTGCCCCCTCCCACCACAGGACAAAATATGAATCTGATTGGTCTAGTGAGCTCTGCTGACTCACCGGGACCCTGCTCTATCCAACTCCACAAAGCAGAGGCACTTTCTCCGGTGAGCATCCAGCCCTGCCTACATTGCAGTCTTTGCTGGAAAACTCTCAGAGTCTGCATGCCCCAGGCAGGCAGTGACTGACCTCAATGAGCTTCAAGACTTTTGCTAAGTAGCTCCAGGCACAGCACCAGCACCAAACCAGAATCTAAAGGAACACCCAGTACAGGTGACCAAGGAGACTGTGATAAGTCCCCACAGGGCACCTATTACCTAAGACTGCCCAGCAATAGTAGGAGACATAGAAGATCTACCTTACATATAGAAACAAACACAGAGAAGCATCCAAAATGAGGAAACAAAGAAACACATCACAAATGAAAGAACAGTAGAAAACTCTAGAAAAATAACTAAATGAGATAGAGGCAAGCAACCTATTAGATACAGAATTTTAAAGAATGGTTATAAGGATGCTCCCAGAATGCAGTGAAAACTTCAACTAAGAGATAGCAAGTATAAAGAAGGACACAGAAAATGTAAAACAGAACTAATCAGAAATAAAGGATACAATAATTGAAAGGAAGTATAGAAAAGAAGGAATCCCCGACAGACTAGATGGAGCAGAGGTTGAATCAACAATTTGGAAGACAAGATAACAGAAAACATTAAATTGGAACAGCAAAACAAGCAATGAAAAAAATGTCCAAAAAAATGAGGGTAGTTTAAGATTCCTCTGGGACAACATCAAGTGTAACAACATTCGCATTACAGGAGTACCAGGAGAAGAGAGAGAGCAAGGGATTGAGAATCTATTTGAAGAAACAATGACTGAAAACCTCCCTAATCTGGTGAAGGAAATAGACATACAAGCCCAGAGAGCACAGAGAGTCCCAAAGATGATCAATCTAAACAGGTCTACACCAAGGCACATTATAATTAAAATGGCGAAGGTTAAAGACAAAGAGAGAATCCTAAAAACAGCAAGAAAAAGACAACTAGTAACTTATAAGGGAGCTCCCATAAGACTGTCACCTGATTCGTTAACAGAAAATTTGCAGGCTACAGGGTCTGGCAGAAATATTCAATGTGATGAAAAGCAGGGACCTACAATCAGGATTACTCTACTCAGCAAAGCTATCATTCAAAATCGAAGGACTTGTAGATAAAGAGCATCCCAGACAAGAAAAAGTTAAAGAAGTTCATGATCATCAAACCCATATTACAATAAAAATTAGAGGGACTACTTTATGATGGAAAAGAGCAAAATTATGAAGAATAAAATGACAATAACTACATATGTATCATCAATTACTTTCAATTTAAATGTATTAAAAGCTCTAATCAAAAGACATGGAGGTATTGTACTGAGTAGAGTGTTAGACAGAGAAAGACAGATGCAATTTGATTTCACTTATATGTGGAATCTAAAGAACAAAATAAACAAAATAGAAACAAACGCAGATACAGAAAACATTTGGATGGTTGCCAGATGGGAGGGCATAGGGAATGATATGGTAATAACTATGCATAGTGCCAGGTGGGTATTAGACTGGTCAGGGGGATTGCTCTTTAAATTATATAAATATCTAAATACTACAGTGCACACCTAAAATTAATATAAAATAATACTGAATGTAAAAAAAGAATGACATGGTAGTACATATGTAAAATGAAATATTACTCAGCCATAAAAATTAATGAAATCTTGCCATCTGCAACAACTTGGTTGGCCTAGAGGTTATTATACTGAGTGCAGTAAGTCAGGCAGAAAAATATAAAGGTCATACAATTCCACTTACATGTGGAAACTGAAGAACAAAATAAATGGACAAACAAACAGAAACAGACTCATAGATGTAGAGAACATTTTGATGGTTGCCAGATGGTAGGTGAGTTGTTGGGGGTGGGTGAAAAAATAGAAGAGATTAATAAGTACAAATTCACAGTTACAAAATAGTCACGGGGATGTAAAGTACAGCATAGGCCATACAATCGATAATATTGTAATTAGTATTTATGGTGTCAGACAGGTACTAGATTTATTGGGTCATGACTTTGTAAATTATATAAATGCCTCATCACTAATGCTGTCCACCTGAAAGTAATGTACTATTTTATGTAAAATGTAAATAAAAAAATTAAAAATTGTAAAAATTTAGGAAACTTACAAAAATCCATTCAAGTGTAATAATTTTTAAAAAATTGTACACTTGAATCCTATATAATTTTACTAATCAATGTCATTCCATTAAATTAAATAAAAACTTAAAAACTAGAAAAGAAAATTAAATTATCATAATATGTATACCCTAAAAGTGTATGATATTAATATGTTTATTCATTATGATCTTAAAATACACACAGGCATGAAACAGTAAACAATGAATGTTGAATGACCATACATTATTGAGTGAAAAGTAGAAAGTAAAATGTTTTTATTTTGAAACAAAATTTTTGTCTATATTATGGTATATGTGTTAAAGTCAGATGTTGTTTTGCTTCTCAGGCTTTAGAGATAAATTTAAAAGTCCTTCACATAAAGTTCATCTGCCATTATGTCCTTTGCCACATTCAGGAAATGAAAGAAACCCAGCATTTAAAGTCAATAATAATTTCCAATAACACAGATAGTAAGTGGCAGCTCCTTCAAAACATTATTTTGCTACTCGGCATTACAATTTACCCACTGAGCTCATTCAAGGGAACGAAGATGTAAAAATAATCTTTTATGTGAAGTATACCATTAATCCCAGAAGTGTTAAAACATAAGTCCTGGTAGGAGGCCAAGGCAACTTTGCAACAACATGCCAGGCATTTTCCTAGCCATAAATTTATCTTTGCTAGTATTCAAAGATATGTTTTAAATAAAATATGTATGTTCTGGACAAGTGTTCTGATACGAGTAAAGAAATCACAAGTCCACTAGCATAAAGGGAGGCTGAACAGGTCACTTAGTCCACTGCTGCACAAGTAGCAGGAACATGATTAATCAGAACAACTATTTTTAAAGTATATTTAAAAGAGTTACAGGGGAGGGAAAAGCTAACTAATGTTCCTTGGCCTGCTTCTATCCATAGTACAATACAGTACTTCTCAATTTTTAATGTGCATATGAATCACCTGGGGACCTTTTTAAAACCAGAATCTGATTCAGTAGGTCAGGGATAGAGCCCGAGGCTCTGCATTTCCAACAAACCCCCAGGTGATGCTAAAACTGCTAGTTTGACTACCGCACTTCGCACTTCGAATAACAAGAGCACCCCAAATTACAGGGAAGCAGAATACCTTTTCACTGTTACATTCAATTTTTTCAAAAGATACTGGACACTTAAAAACACAAGGGTGAAAGATGCAAAGTTATACAATACAGATTCATTGTTTCTTCTTATAATTTTAATTATTAATCAACAGATTGTGAAGGTAATTTTTTGCAAGTATTTTTCAAGGAAGAACTAAAGAATACTTTGTGCATGAGCCTTGCTTGCTAAAAAATCTTACTTAGTTTTGAAATTCTGAAGCCTAAAATCTCTTTTTCATTTGATAATTGTTTTTCAGCTGTTTGTTGTATGGTGTATTCCGCACTTCAGTGTATTTTTTTTTTTTTTGGCTTTTTGGTATGTGGGTAGCTCCCTGGCTGGGAATCGAACCCAGGCTGCAGCACTGACAGCGCCAGTGCCAAAGCCTTAAGCCACTACACCATCAGGGAACTCCCCTTCAGTGTATTTTAAAACTCTAGAATGTTTTCTTCCTTCTCACTAGTAACGAGTAAGTTTTGTCTGTGAGCATAATTTAGAATTCTGTTTATTTTTTACTGTATTAAATCAGCAGTGTCCAACCTTTTGGCTTCTCTGGCCACACTGGAAGAAGAATTGTCTTGGGCCACACAAACAATACACTAACACTAATGACAGCTGATACACTTAAAAAACAAAGGTTACAAAGAAAGCTCATAATGTTTTAAGAATTTGTGTTGGGGTGCATTTAAAGATGTAAAGATGTCCTGGGCCACAGGCTGGACATGCCTCTACTAAATAAAACCATGCTGTGAGAAAGGAGTGAATTAAAAAAGGTTCATCCATAGCTATACATGGGTATATGTTTGCCTTAAATATATGCCATGATAAAAAGAAAAAAAGGTAAAAATAGACCAAACATTATTTTCATTGTCCCAAGCCAATATCTAAAATTATAAAACATTTCAATTACATAAAATGTCTTCTAGATAAAAACAAATATTCATAAATATCAATCATTACAATAAATAGGCACTATTTGGCCAATCTAGTGACATTTTTGCCCCAATCTAATACCATCCAATCTCTGAGGTTATGTGGGATTCAACTGTACCAGGAGGTAGAATCGAGTATTACCATTGAATTCCTTGAATACATATATACTAAAGACTTAAAATATTTTAATATATTATCCATGAGACTAGCAAGACAGAAAATTTGTGGATTCTGCTCACAATTTGTACTAATAAAATAAATAATGAAGAAAAAAGTACAAAATAATGGCATTGCTCAACAGATTGTAAAATGTGTTCCTCCAATTGGCACAACCAATGTTTTAACATCTTCCAAAAAAATATAGGAATTATATATTATTGAGTAACCAGAAAATTCTTTATGAAAACTGAAATAAGTATGTATAGGATTTCATTAGCTGCAAATGGGAAAATGGGGAAGGTATTTCAGGCAGTGCAAAAGTGCAGAGGCAGGGGCAGATTAGACATATCCAAGGAATAGTGCCTTTGAGTGTCTTAGCAACAGAAGAGAACAGTGAATAATAAGATAACACGAGTACTCACATTCTCTACATTATGTGTGGGACATGGAGAGATTAGCTACACAGAAAACTAAAAAATTTGGCCTTAGTACAACAGGTTGGAGAGTAATTAACTACTTTTGAGCAAATTAAATTTTTGGTAAAGTGAAATGGTTAAGTGCAGAATGGATTTATAGAGAAAAAAAAATGGAGGGAAGTAAGAGGCGGAGACCCAATCCACACAGGCATTACTAGAGAACTTAAACAGGCTATGTAATGATAACAAAGGAATGCATGGTATTAATGCTAAGACAGGTCCAAAATGACATCATTCAAATTTCAAATCCTTTACTCCACAGTCTCTGGAAATGCCTATATAAAAATTTCTGTCCTATGTAAACTTTGACAATACAAAGATTATTAAACTGAGAATAAAATGGAGGAGAAGATCAGAGGGAGGAACCTCCTTGTTCTGTAGCCAGGATAACAAGTAACCACCAATATAATTTTCATCTCGTTTAATCAATTAGCAATTACCTGACTATATGGTCTTGGCCAGGCTTCCACAGGTGGCAACCCTTCCCTTCTGAAAGTTTGTCAACCAGGAGTGAACTCACTTCCGTGAATACAGTTCTGAATGCCAACCAATTAATAGTGGTCTCACCTGAGTTACCAACCATGTTTCTGAAAGTGGTATCAGAGTATAACTCTGAATGTTCAAACATCTCTTCACCTCAGGTTTCCCCCCAAACCTAAGAACATTCTGAGAGACTGTGGTTGACCAGTGAAGATTCCTCTTATTTAAGTAAACAATAAACTCAGCTTTGTGTTTTCATTTAAAATACTGAGTTAACAGTTTAATCATTTGAACAAATTCAATTAGTAAATTTAAACTTACTGATGGGAATTTATTAGACAAGAGTGATATAGTGAAAGAATAAGCATTTCTCATGTGAAGATCTGGAGTTTTAAAAACCTGTACCTGGAGAAGAAGGCAAGATGGCAACTGGAGAGGAGGTCCCTAAAGCCTCTCCCAGAAAACACAATTGAACGGTTGTCCAGGAGCCAAGAAAGAGGATCCTGAGTGATAAAACGGCTGTTGAGAAATCCACAAATCGCAAGTAAACACCTGAAGGTTGGAGAAAAGGGGGCGAGTCGGGGAGAGGGAAGGGAGCAGAGACTGCAACAGGATCCCAGCAGCGCAGTTTGGGAGAGGGGAGAGACCATGGGGGAGCCGGACTTTGGAGCTGCATGATGGGGACAGAGGTTGGGAGCCAGCCTCTGGAACTTTTGAGTGGTAGAAGGGCTAAGCGAGCGAGGCCTCTGAACTGCAAAGATGACTCCCCAGCCTTAGGCCCCCTGGAGACCTACACAGGGCTGCAGTTCCTGTTCCCAGCCCACTGCAAAGGTGACGCTGCTGTCTCAGGCCAGGCCTACAGCTTTGGACTTATGGAGCGTGCACCTGCTTGTGCACCCCAGGGTTCTGAAAGCAGTGGGAGCCCATGGACAGCCAGATGCTGAATCAGGGCTAGGATGAAAGACTGATTTGATAGCATTCACCCAAGCCAACAGAAACAAGCCTTGGAACAGCTTCCCCAGCAAAGGGCAGAAGGCAGAACTGCCCTTGGAGTGCCTTTTGTTGTCCTTTCCCCAGGATATACGCGCATAGCCTCCATACGCAGTAGGAGATCAGAAACAAGAAACAAACAACCCCCTCTTTCCCAAAACTTGACCCCCAGTGCCACCTAGTGTCTGACCTACAGCAAGACACCACAAAAGCAATAATCTGGTCAGTGAACATAAAGCCCTCATGTCAAAGAGGAAGAAGCCAGCGGATAGGATGAATTCCTTAAAAACTAAAACTCCTCAGAAAGAACATGAAATTTACCCAGAAGACAGCTTCTTAGAACGGAAAGGGTCCGATTTAAGTAACAGAGAATTTAAAGCAGCCATTCTAAAGGCTGTGAGAGAAATGAAAACCTATTGCCAGAACACCATAGCTGAGATAAGTAACATATCAAAGGATATAAACGATATAAAAAAGGAACTCTGTGAACAAAAAGAACAATTTAACAAAGAAATTCAAAACATAAGAAAGATTGAGATGGAAATGTGAGAAATAAATAATACTATAAAAGAAATGAAAAATGAAATAACTGGCATAGGAAACAGGACGAACCAGATGGAGAAAGAATTAGTGATATTGAAGATCAGAACATGGAAACAGCTTAGAAAGAGAAAGATAGGGAATATAAAACCAAAAGGATTGAAAGAACTTTGCAAGAACTATCCAACTCCATGAGACAAAACAACATCAGGATAATAGGAATAGAAGAGGGGACAGAGCAATCTACAGAGAGCATACTCAAACAAATCGTAGATGAGAATTTTCCAAACCTATGGAAAGATCTGGAACCCCAAGTTCAAGAAGAAAACAGGTCCCCTAGATACCTGGACCCTAACAGATCTTCTCCAAGACACATGGTACTAAAGATGTCCAAAACTAAAGAGAAAGAGACAATTCTCAAGGCAGCCAGGGAAAAAAGAACTATAACCTTTAGAGGAAAACCCATCAGGCTGGCATCAGATGTCTCAGCAGAAACTCTACAAGCCAGGAGACAGTGGAATCCAATATTCAAAAATTTAAAAGAGAGGAACTTCCAGCCAAGAATAAATTATCCAGCAAAATTATCTTTCAGATATGAAGGCGGAATAAAGACCTTCTCAGACACACAGAAGCTGAGGGAATTTGCCAGCACGAGGCCAGCACTTCAAGAAATACTGATGAAGGCTCTTCAGCCTGAAACAAAACATCAGGAAAAATGGAACAAAGTTGAGGCAACAAGAAAGAAACAAAAACAAACAAACAAACAAACAAAAACAAAGAAAGAAATAAGTAATGGCCACAGGAAATCATCACATATAGATCATCACTCTAAATGTTAATGGACTGAACTCACCAATAAAAAGACACAGAGTAGCAGACTGGATTAAAAAACAGAATGCATCCATATGCTGTCTCGAAGAAACACATCTTAGCTTTAAGGACAAACTCAGACTCAGAGTAAAAGGATGGGATACAACACTCCAAGCAAATGGTAACCAGAGAAAAGCAGGAGTGGCCATACTGATATCTGATGAAATAAACTTCAAGTTAAAAAAGATAGTAAAAGACAAAGATGGTCATTACATAATGAAAAAAGGTACAATGTAACAACAAGAAGAGCTGACACTAATCAATACATATGCTCCCAACCAGGATGCACCCAAATACACAAAGAAACTACTAACAGACTTGAAAGGAGAAACTGATGAATACACAATTGTAGTGGGAGACTTAAACACCATGCTAACAGCCATGGACAGATCATCCAAACAGAAAATAAATAAGGAAATAACAGCTCTAAATGACACATTACAACAATTGGATATAATTGACATTTACAGGACACTTCATCCAGCAAAAAGAGACTACACCTTCTTTTCTAGTGCACATGGAACATTCTCAAGAATAGACCACATGCTGGAACACAAAAGTAGCCTCAGCAAATTCAAGAAGATTGAAATCATACCAAGTGTATTCTCAGACCACAAAGCTTTGAAATTGGAGATCAACTGTAAAAGGAAAGCAGAAAAAACCACATATACATGGAGATTAAACAACAGCTTGCTAAAAAATGACTGGATAAAAGAACAAATAAAAGATGAGATTAAAATATATATAGAAACTGATGACAATGAAAATACAATGTATCAGAATTTTTGGGACACAGCGAAAGCGGTAATAAGAGGGAAATTTGTACCATTACAGGCCTGTCTTAAGAAACAAGAAAAATCACAAGCAAACATCTTAGCATCCCATCTTAAAGAAGTAGAAAAAGAAGCAGACAAAACCCAAAGTCAGCAGAAGGAAAGAAATAATAAAAATTGAAGCAGAGCTAAACCAATTAGAAAACAGAAGGACAACAGAAAAAATTAATATTACAAAGAGCTGGTTCTTTGAGAAAGTCAACAAAATTGACAAACCCGTGGTGAGATTAATCAAAGGACGAAAGGAGAGGACACAAATATCCAAAATCAGAAATGAAAAGGGAGAAATTACCACTGATACCACAGAAATACACAAGATTATAAGAAAGTATTATGAAGGAATTTATGCCATGAAATTTAACAACTTAGAAGAAATGGCCAAGTTTCTAGAAACTTACAGCCTACCAAGACTGAACCAAGAAGAACTGGATAATCTTAATAGACCAATCAATAGCAATGAGATTGAAATGACTATCCATAATCTCCCTAAAGGCAAAAGCCCTGGACCAGATGGTTTCACCACGAGTTCTACCAAGCATTCAAAGACGAATTAACACCTATCCTCCTCAGACCCTTCCAAAAAATTGAAGAGGAAGCAATACTTCCTAACTCATTCTATGAGGCCAACATTACTCTACTACCAAAGCCTGGCAAAGACAACACAAAAAAAGAAAACTATAGACCAATATCTCTGATGAACACAGATGCAAAATTCCTTAACAAAGTATTAGCAAATGAATACAATAATGCATCAAAAAGATCATACATCATGATCAAGTGGGATTCATTCCGGGAGCACAAGGTTGGTTCAACATATGAAAATCAATCAATGTGATACACCACATAAACAAAATCAAAGATAAAGACCATATGGTCATTTCAATTGATGCAGAAAAAGCTTTCGACAAGGTACAACATCCATTTATGATCAAAACACTAAATAAAATAGGTATAGAAGGAAAGTATCTCAACATAATAAAGGCCATATATGACAGACCCTCGGCTAACAACATACTGAATGGGGAAAAGCTGAAACCTATTCCCCTAAAATCAGGAACAAGACAGGGATGCCCCCTGTCACCACTGCTATTTAATATAGTATTGGAAGTTCCAGCCACAGCAATCAGGCAAGAGGAAGGAATCAAAGGTATCCAAATTGGGAAAGAAGAAGTCAAATTGCCACTATTTGTGGATGACATGATTCTTTATATAAAAATTTTCAAAGATTCCACCAGGAAACTATTAGAAACAATTAACGGATATAGTAAAGTCGCAGGATACAAAATCAATGTACAAAAATCAACAGCATTCCTTTATACAAAGAATGAATCCTCAGAAAAAGAAATGAGGGAGTCAATTCCTTTTGCTATCACAACAAAAAGAATGAAATACCTGGGAATTAACTTAACAAAGAACGTGACAGACTTATACACAGAGAACTATAAGACACTTTTGAAAGAAATTGGAACAGACTTTAAGAGGTGGAAAAATATCCCCTGTTCATGGATAGGAAGACTTAACA
>PVJL010015666.1:0-23487 GCA_004026885.1 Lyroderma lyra | reverse complement strand
AAAATTCCTGTTTAGCAGTAAGTCCTTACTAAGCTGCTTCATTCTTCATCCTCTTTCCATTAAACACTATAATGAAAATAAATAAAAATAGAAACAATTTCTGGTTTTTGTGTCAGCTCAATTTCTTATGTCTGCAGTGGTTTAAAAGAAATCTGCTTCTAACAGTTTTTATTCTTAAAACTCAATGTGGAGTTTTGTTCATTCTTCACCAGCTGTTTGGTATGGACTAGAGGAAAGTCTGTGAACATTCTCATGATAATAGTGATTCTACATAGATTAATGAGGTAAAGATTAAAATGTAAAAAGAACAGGCAGAAAAAACAAGTAAGCTCCCCTTTATGTGAAGAAATTTTTAAGTCTGAAAGCAATGGATTCAATTAAAAACTCGCATAAAAATTTTAAATAGTTTCACACTTAAGGTGGTTGTAGGAAAAGTTGGGAAAGTACTAGAAAATGTGATATAGCTAACATCTCTAATGTAAATAAAAATAGCACTAAGACATCCATAAGTAAGTGGACATGAGCAGGTAATTTACAAAAGAAATATAACTAAGATTTGAAAACCTACCCAAACTAAGGACATAATAAAAAATTATAAGATTATCTGATGTACAAAGATTCACAAGCAAAAGTGTATCATAAGGAGATAGTTAATATGACAACCTCCATACCTTCATATGCTATGCAAATTCTAGAAATTGTATATGAAGAATTTTTAAGAAAATGCTTTTAAAAATAAGATACATTGGATACACTGATCAAACTTGAAAATGTATAAAATTAAAGAATTACAGCAAAATGTTAATAGTGATTATCTCTAGTGGGATTATGCCTAATTTTCACCCTCATGAGCTTTAAAAATCTTTTCTTCAATGAGCTTTTGTTTATTTAAAATCAAATAGAAATATGTGTTAAAAGTCACAAAACAATATAATAGAACTAATATAACTTCTTTCCAAGCATAACATCCTTTTTCCCTAGCAGAAATATAGTATATGATTTCTAATACCTACTTAAAAGACTTTTGTAAATCTATTACAAATATCTGCCATATTAATTCATTAAATGCAACATATAATGACCACAGGGGAAAAAATCTATGTATAGAGGCTGAAAGGTAAGAAATGGTATTTCCCTAAACATCCAACAGACTGCATGCATTTAACCATTTCACTCCTTAATTCTTTATTTTCTTTGGCACCAAATCTAAATTTTATTTTTAGATTACTGAAGAACTAGTTTAAATAAAGATTCAAATAACAATGAGATAATGATATTTATTTTTTACCATGGTCTTAAGTTTTGCGTACACCTCTACTGATATTTCATGGGTCTCAAAATGTATGTTTATTAAATATTAGGGATTACGTTAAACACTAATTTTCTCTAAGTTGCTGATTGCTGTACAAGGGAGAAAATAAAAAGTAACACTTAGCAAATAAATTGCTCTCCTATCAGAATGTGTGTAATACCTTCCTGAGAACAAGTAGCTGCCACTATTAAAGGTGGGGAGGTAGCTAGTGAGTAGGGTCATTATGGTCTTCAGGGATTTGGTGTCAGAACTTGATGAAAATCATGATAGTGGAAACAGCAGTAGTTAACATTTGGGCCTTTATTGTTTCCTGGTCTCTGACCTAAGCCCTTTACTGGAATGTTTCAATCAATTTAATCATTTAACTCTCTCCATTAAAAAAAGAGCAGTTATCTCAATGGGCTGTCTCTAGAAAAATGTTGCAATTTCTTTTTCATGGTATTTTGAAAATCTAGGCTAACGGGGGTCCTAAGATTGGTAGATTAATTCAATGACTAGCTTCGCCCTTGAGAACATTTTGAAAAAATGATTATATTACAAAACCTAATGGTGAAAAAGATTTCCATTCTTTTACTTAGTCCCATGCACTCAGCATCAGAGACCGTCAGGGCGAGGCGAGACTTTCAGAGGCAGCACCGCCCAAGATTGTGCCCAAGGGTTTTGGCCACTCCCCCAAGAGTAGGCACCACGTCCTTTAGCCTGCCTCAGAAGTAACTGTTCCAGGGCCTCTCGCGAGACCTAGTTCTCCTTACCGAGATTTCGGTAACTAGCAAAGCAGCACCTCGCCAGATTTTGAACAAGGGAGAAGTGTGGCAAGGAAGTGCATACCGGCGAAACTCTGAAGTGAGGCTGTGCTTCTGGTTCCCGAGAGGCTTTTTCTGTCGGGCGGTGTAGAGCTCCTGTCTGGAATCTCATGGCGGGATGATGTTGACCCAGGTGAGGGTTGGGATCCGACCTGGTGCCCCTGAACCAGACACCTCTTTAAGGACCGAAGTAGCGAGGGAGGAGGCTCCTATGTGGGAATTTCAGGATCTCGGGGTTACTCTGGTTTCACAGACCAAAGCTCTAGAATAATGCTGAGTGCCCCGAGGCT
Source organism: Lyroderma lyra (assembly GCA_004026885.1). Taxonomy (NCBI): domain Eukaryota; kingdom Metazoa; phylum Chordata; class Mammalia; order Chiroptera; family Megadermatidae; genus Lyroderma; species Lyroderma lyra. The sequence goes on along the minus strand of PVJL010015666.1, from coordinate 21,082 downwards.
TACTCGTGAGCATTCTCTGTGGTTTTCTTCCAAGACAATTCCGCTGCAGATAACTGCGGTCCAGTCCACACACTTTAATACCTGCTTCCTTCGGCTTTGAGCAGAATGCTCCTCGAGGGCTGAGATTGCCTTTGTCACTGCTCTATTCTGGGAGATTAGCATGGTGCCTGCTACATAGTTGGCCCTTGATAAACTTCCTTGAATGAGTAAATAGAACGGCAAGAAAATTTCCAAAGAAACGAGTGACTTTTCTTCTAAATGAAATTTATTTTGGAATAATTCTACCTTTACAAAAAAGATTCAAAGATAGTACAAATTTCCCATATGCTTTTCACCCAGTTTTCCCTAATGTTTACATCTAGGGTGACTGACTTAGATTAACCTTGTTCCTTTGACACAGCTTTCTCTGTTTACACCACTAGATTGCTTTTTATTTGAGCAATATTCATTGGGAGAAACCCTCCTTTTTCATGAATAGAGTATGGTAATAGAGTTTGCTTATGTGTGAGGTATTGCTCCCATTCAAGAACTAGTAATTATCTTTAAAAATGTTCTTAAGCTAAAAAAACTGCTAATGTTGAAGTCAGTAGATTTGTAATATCAGAATGTATCAACAATATCTTCTTATCATCATAGCTGAAAGCAAAATCAGAGAGGAAGCTTTGCAAAACAGATTTGCCAAGTTGTAGTGGATCATTTTGAAAAGCAATATTCCAAAGAACTTGGAGATGCCTGGAATATAGTAAGGTAGTGTAATTCATCTCTTCATGCTTTATGATAGAAGAAGCTGTGGTACATATACACAATGGAATATTACTCAGCTGTAAAAAAGATGAAATATTGCCATTTGCGACAAAATGGGTGGACCTGGAAATCATCATGCCAAGTGAAATACTCCAGACAGAAAAAACAAAGAACTGCATGATTTCACTCATATGCGGAATATAAAACTGAAAGCAAAGAAAAAAAGAAATGAACAAACAACCCATGGACACAATCAATAGTTTAATGTTTATTTGGGGATGAGTGGGTTAGGGAGGGGAGAAAGGGGAGGGGGTGGGTGAGTAGGGGGGAAAGCTAAATATAAGGTGATGGAAAGAGAAGTCACATTAGGTGGTGAACTTATTATACATCAAGTTGACAATGCACTGTAGAATTGTATGCCTGAAACCTATGTAATCCTTGCTAACAGATGTCACCCCAATAAGTCTAACAATAAAAATGAATTAAAAAAAAAGAAAAAAGAAATAAAGCCTTTTTTGGGAGGGGTGCTGTGAGGATAAAAGATAAATCTAAATCCGGCTTCCATTTCCTACCTGGGGTGCAGAAGGGAAGAGCTAGGAGAAAATAGATTAAATCATAGGGAGACTGAAAAGGGAGCAACTTTGTAGTGATGGTAAGCAAAAATTATGCCTTTGCCTTGAGCAGTAGCTTTGATCTTTCAAGCAGGAATGCCCATCTGTTTGACAAAATTAATTATGTTGTAACAAAAATTTTAAAACTTGAGAATATTTGACTAGTTTCTGAAATTCAGAAGGTAATATAGCAAGTCTTTAAGGCCAATACTGCTTTATGTTACCTGAAGTCAACTTTATTGTAATCGTATTTCTTCCCTCTGTCTGTGTCTGGCCATGTTTTGAACACAAACACATACACACACACACACACACACACACACACACACACACACACACATCCTTTAAATATGTTATAGAAAATGGGAGAACTTTGATTTGAAAGTTTAGTGAGTTTTGCCTTTCATCAGAATGTTACTCTATGGGTTCTTTACACTGAGTTCTAGCATTCCGTGCCCTGTGGAATACAAAGCAAGACAGTACCCATGTTTAGTTTACTTTCAGTCTGGTGTTCATGGGAGAGGAGGAGTGTTGTTAAAACTGCATAAATCTCTAATTCCATAAGCATCCTGATAGAAATAGGCAAGAGTACCTGGTCTTATCTAACAGAGGCTGATGGTGCCAGAAAAGAAGTAGACAGGTCTTGGTGACTTTTAGGAGTTATCTGGGAAAAGTAACCAGGCATATTAGGCTGAGGGAAGAAAATGTTGGGGGCAAAAACCCAGTACATTTTGCTCAGGGAAAAAGTTAATGGCTTTAGATAGTAACTGAAATCGGGTCAGATGCTTGTCTTATTTATCTCTTCTTGGATTAACTCAGTAAGAATTTCTTCTGTGCAAAGGACGGTTAAAGCATTTGTTAAGACAAAGAGGTTGAATCTTGACTAATAAAGTCTGAAGTGGCACGGAGATAATTTTAAAAAACGTTAAACTTTTTTTGGTAAGTTATAAATACCATAATATGAAAATGTAGTTTACAGTTGTGGTTTTTATTTCAAAACTTAATTTTAAAATGAGTGTCTTCTGTTACATAGAAGAAATGATAATGAATGAATAGTGAAGTGTGCAATAAATTCCTGAGTTTTTCAGTATGCAAAGGTATTCAAATAAAACACCGAAATAACCAACTGCGTATTGCATGCTTCTTATTTGTTAGGCAATACTAACTTCGTGTGATGTACAGAACAGACCTATGGGGTTTGTTTCCCATATTTCACCTGAGGAAATTGCAAAGTTTAAGAAACTTTTCCAAGTTCACTCAGCTAGAAAGTGGCAAAGCTGGGATTTGTGCCTAGGCTCTCTGGTTCAAGAACTCCCACTACTCACCTCTATTCTACGAGTGCATACCTCTCATAACTGTGATATAATTAGGCACACACGGATTATTTTTAAAAAATAGATTTCAAGAGGTATATTGTCTTCAGACTTTATAGTAAACTGGCTGCCCATACCCCGTATTCAGTTAATTTTTTTATTTAATGTGCTCAGACAGATTTATAAATTATTATTTGACCCTAAACAAAATGACCAGTGAACCACAAATGCATTTAATTAGCTGTGCCAAATGCTTCATCTACCTTTTTTTTGTATTCTCCTGGTAATTTAAGTTTTGCATAAACATGTGGTAAATTTTCCAAAGGCAAAATAAAGGCTTTCTCAGCTTGGAAAGTAGCCTGAGCATGGAAGACGGCATGGGAAATAAGAGCAAAAATTTCTTTGTTTTTTAACTGTTTATATGTAAGACAGTACTGTGCTTGCAGTCCAGTTCACAGAGTCTACTTCCAGGGAAAGGTGAGTGCGTTTTTGTCCTTCCTAGAAAATAGTTTACTCAGTATTTCCAGTTTCCAGTGTTAGTGGGGAAGATTTTGTATTAGTTTAATTTTATTGTTTTACAATGACCTTTCTTGCTTAGTCGTCCTCTGAGCAGCCCTTTAAAGTTGGAGTTTACCTTGGTACAATTTTTGCTCTACTCATTTCCTACATGTTCTCCTTCTGGTGAGCCCATTCATGACGTGACTTTAAACCTCCCTTGTCAATATGCTGTCATCTCAAGCTCTGCAGTCCTTCCTAAGCTTCAGTTCCATACTTCTGTTTTCTGGTAACTTCACTTAGTTTCATACCAAGCAAACTCAAAAGCATCTTACATTATTTTTCCCTTCCAAACCTATGTGGTCATTTGCTGCTTGCATACTTTATCTCAGATGAAGGCATCATCATCGATCCAGTTTCCTCTCCTCCACACCTTTACTACCTTTGTAGTAAAAAATGAACCTTACTCAAAAACAGGTCTTGCCTTTGCTCTTAGCTTTTTGGAGGTGATCTCTAAGCCCTTGGCATGACCTGCCTAAAAGTGTCTTCAGTTACATGGGCGCTTGAGCCACATGGGAAATTCTAATAGCATGATTGATGGTGAAGGCTAATGGGCCGTGATATCAGGTTGGTGTCTGGCCTTTGATCTCTGACATCTGTAGGGACTGGAGACTAAAGATAAGCCAAATGGGATGTCAAATCATGTTTGTGTGACTGAGTCGCAATAAAAATACACACCAAGGCTCTGATGAGCCTCCATGCTTAGCAGTACTGCTATGCATATTGTCACATATTGTTGCGGGGAAGTTATTCTTGTCCATGATTCCACTGGAGAGGACAGCTGGAAGCTTCATGCTTTGAATTTTCTTGCACTGTGCACCATGCATCTCCTACCTTGACTATATTTTAATCTGCATCTTCTTGCTGTAATAAAACATAACCTCAATCATGAGTATATCAGTGAGTTCTGTGTGTCCTCCTAGCTAATAACTCAACCTGAGAGTGGTCTTAGGGACCCTGAACTTATACTTGGTGTCAGAAGTGAAGGTGGTTTTCGGGCTTCCCTGTATACTACTGTAGTCTACTACCCTACCCCCATCAAAATCTAAATGCTCACCAATTTAGTTCTGAGAAAATGTCTCCTTTTCATCTGCACTACTACTGTTTAGTTAGGCCGTCAGAATTTCTTACCTGGCATATTGCAGGAGGCCCTTTCCATACCATAGTCTCCTGCGTTTAGTATTTGTTTACTTATTTTAGCAATTGCTTTCATGATATTATATGCCAGGCAATGTCCGAATCACTTTACAAATAGTAGCACTATCTCTGTTCAAGCCTCTGGGGTAGTTATTTCCATTTTACAGATAGGCAAGCTGAGGCACATAGAGATTAAGTACCTTGCCCAGAGATAACACAGCTCACATCTGGAAGAGGCTTGGAAGTGTGCTTTATCCACTCTGTCATGCTGCTGCTTAATACAGCCAAATTGTATTGCATCACTTCTGGAGAACAAACCTCCTTTGCTCTCCTGCTACCTGCATATTGTGTTTGGACTAAATATCTCATCACAACTACACAGGCTTCTTCATCCCTTTGCCACTGGGGATGATGTTTTCTGTGCCAGGAATGACCCTTTCCCTTCTCCCTCTGTACAATGATTGAAGTGTAGGTTCTGCTTTCACCTCTGCATTTTACAGTGTATGACTGAGGTAAGTTACTTAACAACTCTGTGCCTCACTATCCTTATCAGTTAAATGGGAAAAATAGTATGTATTTCATATAGTTATTTGGCGAGATAAAATGAATGTTATACACACACACACACACACACACACACACGCACACACACGCGCGCGCACACATGCAAAGGGCTAGTGGTTCTCAAACTTCCTTCCTAATGCCGCGACCCTTTCACACAGTTCCTCATGTTGTGGTGACTCCCAACCATAAAATTATTGGTAGCTGCTCTCCACATATGTGTGACTGGTTCGATAAATACATGTCCGCAAAAATATGTCTTTTCCGATGGTCTTAGGCGACCACTGTGAAAGGGTCGTTCGACCCCCAAAGGATATTGCGACCCACAGGTTGAGAACTGATGGTTTAGGAAATTGTTTTACATGTTAAGCCCTCCATGTGTGTTAGCATTATTTTTATTACCATTATTGTTATTAACCAAATCTCCATCAACCTGTTCAAATACCTTTTGTAAAATGAGTTCTGCTCTTCATGTTTCCGTTGCATTCTGTTGATACAGCTGTTGTAATTCTTTAAAGATTGTATTGTCATAATTTAGTAACTCGCTTGTCTCTTCCCTGCCAAGGGAGGGTCTTAAACATCATAATTAGACTTGGCCAAGTCTTCTACTTGTTCACAAGTTAGGCAGTCTTTACATGCCAGTCACTGTGTTAAACACTGGGGATACAAAGATGGATTATATATATTCTGTCCTCAAATATACACGAAAAAAGGATTAATTGGAAATCTTCATGAACTTTGAGATTTTTGTGTGTACTTTGTAAGAAGCAAAGAAAAAAAATAAACTGTTAAGTCTGGCCTTTGTGTAAATATTTTTCTTTTATTTGGACACTGTCTTCAGTGACCCAGAATTCACATATAGAGGGAAAAGTATAATATCACCAGATTACATTACTAGAATCTGAAGGGGGGCTGGAGTGATGTAGTTGGGAAAACAGAAATGAATTAGTAGCTAGGTTTCTATTTTGTCCCTTATGTTGGCTTTACATAAATTTTCAACCTTAATCTGTGAAAATCCCTGTGAAGGAGTCATAATATCTCCTTTTAAAGTCAGAGTTTTGAACTGTCTCAATTTATGGCCCATCCAAACCTGTGACTTGAAAGTCTGTGCCTTTTCCCCTACCAAGTGTGCTGTGGGAAGGTCTATATAGTCCCAGCCTTGTGAGTGCATGCACACATCTCCTTATAGAAGGGACTCCTTGTATGCAGTGTTTTCTGCCTTTTCTTGTCTCCACCGGAAACACAGACTTTCATTCTAGACTCTTTGAGTTACTGTGGATAACAAATACAGACATAGATTACCCTTCTATTATATAATAGATGAGGAGAAACAATGCCAAGAAAGAGTAGGAGGCAATTGGCTCATCATTAGAATCTCCAAAGAATAAAAATGAAATGGCTCAAAAACATCCTCTGGTGCACTTTAATGAATTGATTGAGTTTTCATGTCTAAACCAGACTTTAAAAAATATTATTGAATAAACGCCCTCTAGTGGATAATGATAGCAATAGAACAAAAGGGATTTTTCTTTTTTTAACCATGAAAATTTAATTGTTTTTGTCATCAGCAGGGTTATACCAATTGTGCTTAAAAATATCAAGATAAAATTATTTTTTTATCCTTATCATCACACAGGAAGGTATAATGGAGACTAGAATAGTAAGAGGAAAGACTGAAGTCAGAATAATTGACTGAAAATCATAAATAATAAACACTGTCTAAATAATACAATGTGCAATTTTTTCAAGGGCTATGTAGGCACAAGCACATTACAACAGTCAAATTCCAGATCCTCAACTTTCATATATGCTCTTTCTGAAAATTACTCTGCTTCTCTGTGTGTCTAAAGGAGGGGTGTGTATTCTCCTTTCCCAACTGAAAATCATAAATAATAAACACTGTCTAAATAATACAATGTGCAATTTTTTCAAGGGCTATGTAGGCACAAGCACATTACAACAGTCAAATTCCAGGTCCTCAACTTTCATATATGCTCTTTCTGAAAATTACTCTGCTTCTCTGTGTGTCTAAAGGAGGGGTGTGTATTCTCCTTTCCCAACCTGCCCTTAATACAATTGTCTTTGCCCCACTTTACAAAGAAGGGCACACTTGCACCAACCTGACTCTTCCACACTGTCCCATGTGTCCATGTTGGAATGTTATCATAAGGGTTAATCTAGTGAATGACTAATGAGTAAAATTCTTGGACAGGTCAGAGAATTTTGTTGCTTTCAACAAGAATAAAGGAGTTCCAATTGAGTTGTCAGCTAACAAGTCATTTAAAATATTTTTGAAGTTAGGTTACTAAATTATTTGGGAGTATAACTCAGAAAGAATTTTAACAAAAGGGAGACATTGCTATAGCAAAATATATGTAATTTTCACCCACTTCTTTTAAGTGAAGGTTTTTCTCAGCCCTTATAAAAATACAAAATAGGAATAAAATTGATGTTGAATACTGACTCATTATAGCACTAGGTAATATTCATCCTTGGAGATATATATGTGTGTGTGTGTGTGTATATGTGTGTTTGTGTATATATGTATGTGTGTGTATATATATGTATACATGAAATGTAATGTGAATAATGTAGGCAATATGAAAAATAGAGGCATTTGTGACTGGAGTTTTTCCACACAGCCCTTGTATATACATTCATTTTATTAACAGTTCATTTTCTATCAATTTTATGTTTAAATCAAATCTATAATAAGTTATTTTGATCAGTTGTACTAATAATTTTACTGATACTTGAATGCAGGAGATACCTTTTAACATTTAGAGAGTTAAAGCCACATGAAAGCATAGTGTGTGTGTGTGTGTGTGTGTGTGTGTGTGTGTGTGTGTGTGTGAAATATGATAGGGTAATATAAAAAAGCACAGTAATATATTAGTATAAAATTTTATAGGGAAAGGTGATATAAATACAAGAGAAAAGGAGATTTAAAATTTCTACCTGTTCAAGAATAGTCCAATTGAATTTTTAAATAGTCCAATGAATTTTTAAATGGACAACGTTGAGTTTCAAAATCACTCTGGTATTGTCATTCCACTATATACATTTTTAAAAATGGTATAATTTGTATTTTAAAATGCTAAATTTTCCAGTATGCTGGACATCACATTCTTAAACATATGGTAAAGATTTTGATGTCAACTGAAAATGTGCCAGAGGGTAAATGGTTTTTTTTCACAATGATATCAGTGGATATCCTAGCAAAACATTTGCCGATCACTGACCTTTTGGGTCCCAGTTCTACCAGCTATTGGTGTACTTCAACTTCAGGCTTTGGAGACCAGTAAATGCATCAGCTTCAGACTCCTCATGAATTTTGGGAGGAAGCCTGGAGTATGGCACCTGGTCAGTGTATTCTTGAGTCTTCTAATATATACTTATCTACTATTTGCTAGGCTACTCTGAACTTTAGACTGGAGCAGCCACTGGTCAGCCAGCACCAGGTTGTTATCCCATTAGTGCAAGCACTGGAGAGTGTGCGTGTGTGTGTCCTTTGGCGGGCAGGAAGAGGGTAGGTCACCACAAGGTTGGTGCAGGAGGAGCTGAGACCCACATTGATAGACTGCTTTGCCATATCAGAGCTGGGAAGCATCAGCCCCAGCAGCCTTAGCAGTCCCATCACTGAGTCTGCTCTGTTGCAGCTGGTCCTCAGGGCAGTGTGTCAAGCTATTCCTATGGTTAGAGAGACCTTGTTAGAGATAACAGCAGAGAGTCTAAGGTCATTGACAGTATGTGAGGATTGGGGTGAAAATTCTCTGCTCCGCCCTGTTGTATATTAGTGTTCCAGTATCAATCAGGGTCTCACACTCCTGTTAGGCTTTAAAGCCACCCGGATTTTTGAATCAGGTATTACTTCTTAATAAGAGCATGACCTTGGGTAAGTAGCCAAATCTGAAACTCTACGTTACTTACCCTCTAAACTGAGCTACTAGCTGGCTCTCATGGCCGTTATGATGGAAACAATGTGGTAAGCATGCAAAATGAACATTGTAAACATCTAATCTATAATTTTTATTATTGATGTTATCAGAGAGAGGTGGACTTGGTGTGAGGTGTCAAGCAGAAAGGCTTTCCTGGGGATATGAAGTCTAAACTGCCCCTTGAGTGGAGATTAGGAGAGTCAGCCAGGCTACAGGTTTACAAAAGTTCATTCTAGGCAGAGGGAGCAGTTTAGCCTAGTAAAGGCTAAAGGAAACTTGGTCGAGGAAATTCAAGGATATCAGTAAGGTTGGGTGTAAGGTAGGAAGGACCAGAAAATGTGTTTATTCTAAATAAGGCCTACTTTGAGCTTGTTAAAGGGTGAGGTAGAATAATTTCAGAAGATTCCTCCTTCACTCTGCCATAAATACTTGTTTTTAGATCTAATGGGGCTCTTCCCACTGGAGTCTTTCAATGACTTCTCATCACTTAAAAGATAAAATTTAAAAACTTTATCATACTATACTTGACCAATATAATTGTGTGTCACCTGACTACTTTTAATTCCCCAAATGCACCACCCTTCTTCAAACCTCTATGCCTGTACATGTGTTATTACTGTCTTCACCCTGAAACTTCCTTTCTTATTGCATCCACTGGTTAATTTCCCTTCAAACTTCAAGATACTGGATAATATATAAAAATCAGTAGTGTTCCTAAACTAATAATAATAATTTTATACAATAAGGATAAAGGGAAATGTGCAAGATTAATAACCTTAACTAAGGGATATGAAAGAAAATGTGAATAAATAAAGAATATATTATAATCTGGGTTGGATGCAATAAAGATTTTAATTCTCCCCAAATTTAGTGCATTTACTATCATCCTAGTCAGTGTTATTGTCTTATCTATCTACACAAATATTTTATAATTATAATTGATGAACTAATTCTAAAATTCATCTGAAAGAATAAACATTCTAATACAGCTTTGGAAAATCTGAAGAAAAAAAAGAAAAAAGAATGGAGATTCGTCCTGTCAGATATTAACCAATTGTAAATGTCCTACCTTTTGTTAGCTAAGGGGTGGATACATGATATAAGCCAAGCCACTCCAATCTATATTATGTTTCTGACATTATTTTTGTTACTACATGACTCAAACCCTTTGGTAGGGTTTTCACCCAATTTATAGGGTAAGACGGATGGATTGATATAAGACTTACAACAGTGCCATGCACAGATTTCTCTCTGGGGTCTTTTAATTCAGTGGTTCCTGAAGGGTCTTCCTAGGGATCAACAGTATCAGTATCATATGAGAACTTGCTAAAAACACAAATCTTCGAGTCCTACCTCAGACCTACTGAATCAGAAACTTGGATTAGGGCCCATCAGTCTTTTACAGAGTATTGATGCATGCTAAAGTTTCTGAAGCACATCCTCAGAGAAAGAGGTTGTCATTGCTCCAGAACGCCTGAAGCATATACACAGTCTGATAGAATGCACCATCATAGCAAGAAGCAATGAAAGAAGAAAACAGTTTCACATATTAGGCCCTGATTGAAATTCATTCACATGTAACACTTCAAGTCATAGGTGTTGTATCTCAATCCAGCTATTCATCACCTAGCTTTGGAAAATCTGAGGAAGAAAAAAAGAATGGAGATTTACCCTGTCAGACATTAACCAATTGTAAGTGTCCTACCCTTTGTTAGCTAAGGAGTGGACACATGATATAAGCCAAGCCACTCCAGGGTGAGTAGCAGCTGAAATTTATTTAATTAACCATGACAATGAGGCTCCCAAATAACTCAGCTAGAAAAGTCAGCTTGTAAATAACTATTTCCTGCTGTATCATCTGTTAGTTAATGTGATTTTGCAATTGTCAGGAGAGCTAACTGTTGGACCAAATAAAATATTAGGAACGTAAATCTGCTGGGTGGTGCCAGTGGGGAGAGACCTTGTATCAGCTATCCATAATGATTTTTTAAAACTTTATTGGAGTGACATTGACCAGCAAAAATTACATAAGTCCCCAGTGTACAATTCTACATCACATCTTCTATGTGTTGTATTATGTGTTCATTACACAGAGTCAATTCTCTTTCCATCACCATATATTTGTGTCCCTGTCACTTCTCCCCCACCCACGTCCCCCCTTACCTTCATATAACTACTAAGTTATTGACTGTGTCCATGAGTTTTATTTCTTTGTTGCTTTTGATTTCATGTTCACTATCAAACTAAATTTCTTCATCCCGTTCTCTTATTTTACAATCTTCTATCCCTCCTCCCATCTAAAAGAATCCCCTTTAACCTTCTTTGTAGTCCTAGCTTGGTGGTGATGTATGTCTTTAGCATTCCTTTATCTGAAAAGCTCTTTATCTGTCATTCAATTTTGAAAGCTAGCCTTGCCGAATACATTATTCTTGGTTGTAGATCCTTTGTTGGCATCACCTTGAATATCCCCTCCCAGTCCCTTCTGGCCTGTAAAGTTTCTGGTGAGAAATGAGCTGAGAGTCGAATGGATGTCCTTTTGTAAGTTACTACCTGCATTTCTCTTGCTGTTTTTAGAATTTTCTTTTTTTCTTTAACTTTTGACATTTTAATTATGATATGTCTCAGTGTATTCCTCTTTGAAGTCATCTTGTTTGGGTTCTCTGTGTTTCCTGGGCTTGTGTGTCAATTTCCTTCACCAGGTTAGAAAATTTTTCAATCATTATTTCTTGAAATAATGCCTTGATCCTTTGCTTTTCCTCTGTTCCTTCTGGCACACTATGATTCTGATTCTTTACATTTGATATATTCCCAGAGGGATCTCAATTCATCCTCCTGTTTTTGGAAATAGTTTTCTAATTGATCTGGCTAGGTGCTTTCTGCTGCTTTTTCTGCAAATCACTGCTTTGTGCTGCCATTTTATCTAGTTTAGTGACTTTTATTTGGTTCTTCATTTCAGTTAATGTAGTCATTACCTCTCTCTGGTCCTTTATAATGCTTTGTAAGTCTTTAATGCTTGCTATCTCTCTGTTGAAATTGTCATTCAGTTCCTTAAGCATTTTTATAATCGTTGCTTTGAGCACTGTTTCTGATGAGTCATCTGTCCCTGTCTCTTTAATTTGAGCTCTGTTCTCTGGTTTCTCATTTTTGCAGTCTCTCTGAACCCTCACTCTTGCAGTTTCTTTGGTGTCCGCTGCTGATACCTGACAGGGAGAGGTCTGCAGGGGAGGGGCGTTTGCAGCATTGTTTTCTTCCTGAGGCTCCAGAGAGCCCTGCGGGGAGTTTGGGCTTGGTTACCCCTTTCTGTTCTGAGTTTGCCCCACAGGCAGATTCTGCCCTGAGCTGTCCTGTATGCTGGTCTTTCAAACTGTACTGGTTGTGGACTGAGAAACATGCACTCAGCCCTGTCTCTCCTTCTTCCCAGCCAGAGCATTTGGGCTGTGGCTCCTCATTGCCCAGTCACTCCCCCTCCTCTGGGAACTGAAGTGAAGTCTGGCCACTGCATTTTGTGGACCAGTCTGCACCTCTTGGGCCCAGAGTGAGGTGGGTGTGGGATCTCTCACCCACACCTGGGGGGCCCCCTTTCCTCTGTCCCAGGGACTGAGTGAAGCCCGGAGTGCTCTCCCACTGCCTTCTTCCTCCCCCCTTCTCCAGCCGGAGACTTCCAAGCAGGGACCTTGCAGCCGCATCCCTGCTCTTCCCTGTATTTTTCCTTTATGTAATCCTGTGCCTGCTTGCAGGTACCTTACAGAGATAAGAGGGTTTCTTAGCTGTGATTGTGTGTTGTGTAGAGGGTCCTTGGTTGAGGGATCGGTGTTTTATTAGTTGTAATCCCAGAGGAGTTTTTCACAGGTCCCTCTCACACCACCATTTCGTTGGCATTCCCATCCATAAGTGATTTTTAAACAATCCTTGCTTTTGTATCATCTCAACCACTGATCACCTCATTAACTCTGTTACTGTGGAGTCCACTGTAGTTACCTTTCCATACTTCTATCTTCATAAGAAAAACTTTAATACTCCATAATTTAAACACCTTTAATGATGGTTACTTTTCCTTCCAATATTAATAGTCTCAGGTTTTAAATTTTGTCGCTAAGGAAAACACTTCCTTGTGTAAAGAGTGATAGACTAAAATCTATTGTGATGGATTAGAGATATGTAAAGGCAGAGCATATTTTGTCTTGGTTTTTTCTTTTGGCAGCAAGTTCGTCTGCAGATACAAAATTTAAGGGGCACATATAACCTGGTAATCAAGATAAATATTTTAAATGACCAAAATTGTTACAAAAGAAATAAATCCATGATGAACAAAATAGCAGAGATAAAGATGGGACTATAAGTTCTGGGTTTGTTATTGAGTTAATGTCCGGGTGCTCACTGCTTGACTTGTCCACTAGTCAAAAGACAAAGTTGGTGGAAAGAAAAGCAGATTTATTCAAAATGCCAACATTTTGGGATGATGGCAGACTCCTGTCCCCAAAGGCCATCTCCCCATTCTTAGAATGACCAGAAGGTTTATTAGGCAGTAGGAAGCAGCAGAACAAAGGGAAAGGGGAGTAAGTCATGTGAAGGGGAGAGTATTTCCTCGGGTCTAGTTTGCTGTTCTTGAACCTGGTCTTAGGGGTGATTCATATGTCATCTGATGGAGAATCTCAGTCTAGGGTTGCAGCCCCATTGTTGGTGTCTAGATGGCTGGGCTGATTCAGTTTCTTGCAAATTAGTGTTCTGCTCAAGATTAATGTGGCATTCTTGTAACCTTAGGCAAAACAGAACCATTAAGGCTGACAGGAAGGGAGGAAGCAAATAAAAGAAAAAGTTTTAAAAAGTTTTAATCTAAGTTACATGGTTGAATTGAACAATACTTAGAGTTTTAAATATTAAAAATAAGAAATACGGTGTCATCCCTACCGGTTGAGTCCTATCAGAGCCTGAGGTAAAAGGAAAGGTCAGTAGTATTGATCCTGGCTCTAAAAGTCTCAGGTAAGCAAAGTGTAAAAGTAGAACCAGAGCTTGATTAGTAATATAAAATTGTATTGGTATGTAATAATATTCCTTATTTTTCTATTTCTAGGGATATACTGACATCTCCATCATGCTGGCAATATGCTGTCCTTCTTAACTGATTCACTTACCCCTTTGAACTGGAAAAGGATTTACATTTGAAGGGCTATCACACACTCTTTCAAGGATCTTTACCCTATTGTCCTAAAACAATGAAGTGTTACCTTAGCAGAATTTCCAACAGGTTGCCTTCAGAAAGACACCAAATTGGAAACCTAAAAAAATACTATCTCCTGAATGCTGCCTCTTCTCCCAGTACTTGCTCTGGAAGTAAGGGATGGAGAGAAGGTTCTGGATCTGTGTGCTGCTCCTGGAGGCAAGTCGGTAGCTCTGCTACAGTATGCTTATCCAGGTAATGTACTTTTCTTTCAATAATCAACCACTTTCAGAAGTCTATGTTTTATAAAATACTTTTAAAGTATATAGGGAGAAATACAAGATTTAGTTTGTAGACTTTGAAAATTTGAAAACCAAGACAGTATGTACAGAATGAGAATTTTAGATGAGGAAATCAGTGAAAATAACATTTTTTTCTAGCTACTTAATCCTAGCAGGTAATTGGTAACAAAACTAAAAACATTTTGGGATTGAAAATCTATCAGATAACATGAATCTTCATAGGCCATGACATATATTTTTTAATTTCATTACTTTTATACTTTAGAGCAGGCATGTTCAACCTGCAGCCAAGGGTCACTTTTAATGCGGCCCAATACACATTCTTTGAACATTACCAGATTTTTTCCAACTTTTCATTTTTCTCATCAGCTATCCTATTTTATGTGTGACCCAAGACAATTCTTTTTCCAGTCTGGCCCAGGGAAGCCAAAAGATTGGACACCCCTGCTCTAGAGTATTATATTGGTATCCTTGTCATACTTATATGCAACAGAAATGTACACATTTAAAAATCATTTTTTTGTCATTGGACCATAAGGTTTCAAGGCAGTTCTGTCCAATAGAAATATAATGTAAAGTTTACATAGCATTTAAAAATTTTGAGTAGTCTTTGTGGGGCCTGAAAGAAAATACTTTTTTTTCCTGGCTAATAATCAAATCAACAGAGACAGATTAACAGGCGCAAATTCCCAAAGTTTACTACAGAAGTACATGCAAGGGGGTGTCATAAGATGTGAGATCCCAAAATGCATTGGGTGGTTGAGATTTATATGTCATTATGGACAAAGGACAGAGGGAGCAGGGGCCTGAGAATTCAAAGGAAATAGGTAATTTACAGGTTGTTGAGGAAGAACAGAATACACAAGGCAGGTACATTCTTGCTGAAACCCAGAAACAGGGACACAAAGTGTGTTCTAATGAGCCAGGCCCCTCCTTGGAGCCTTCCTGTTTACCATACTTAATTCAAATTAGGCTAAAGTGAATATGCTAAGATTTCTTTCCTGGAGCAGGTTTTCCCTTGCAGGTCTATTTGCCAGAAAAGGGAAAGAATCAAATACTCTTTGTGAGTCTTGTTTCTTAATAACCAGCTTAAAATTAGTACTCCAAAAGGCATTTTTAGGGTGGCAAAACTTTGGTCCTCTTCACCTGATTGAAAAGGTAGGAAGAAATAGATGAAATTAATGTTAATACATTATAATCCAGTACCTCCAAAATATCATTTCAACATGTAATCAAAATGAAAAATGATTAATGAGGTATTTTGCATTCTCATATTAGAGTCTTCAAAATCAGTGTGTATTTTACACTTACTGAATATTTCACTAGCTACACTTCAGGTGCTATGGCCAGTGTAGTATTGAACACTGCAGTTCTAAAAGATTTTAAAAATTCTTTTGAAGTGATTTGTCATTACCATGGTTATTAGTACAAAAATGATGAAATATGTGTAATATTTCATAAGTATTTGTTAAAAGTAATTAGTCAACATTCATCTTCAATTATTCTCTTAGTAACACTATGGGGCTTTTTTTTAAAAAAAATTACTTCTGGTTATCTTGGATGGCTAGTTGAGACAGGGTTCAGCATCAGTCTGTCTGGTTTTCCTGTGCATGGTGGTTTTGTTTTTATAATGCAAATGTTGTTCACATAGATAAGAAGATGGAAATGTTCCTAAACTTCTGAATAATAACCCCAAATGTCTTAGTTATTTTTCATCGAGCCTTATTTTAATGATCTGTTAGGTGAGCACACGCTAGGTTTGTTTTTTATTTTGTTGAAGGCAAAAGATTGGAACCATCTCAATTACAAAAGTCTATGTCTGTCACCTAGTTGTTAGACTCATTCACTTTCTCAGCTAAGGCACCACTGTGTTGAACGTTGGTGCTTTGGAAGTTTCTACACCCTGGCACAATTTACCCTTGAAAGATTCTGGATGGATGGGAAGCTTGCTTTTCATTTGTAAAGTTGGTGAGGCACCATGGTGAAAGGAGATTCCTTGATTCAAGGCTTCTCCCCTGATAGGAACTCAATCTGAAAATGGATTCTTTTGAAAATGTTCAGGTCCCCCATCCCTTGGAAAGTCATAATGTATCCCTGGGTGTACATATCCTGGTTTAAAGACTGCTAATTTTTACTTCATTTGAGAGCATTCCCTATTGGAAAAGATTACAAAAAAATTTTATGAGAACTATGAATCCAGTTGTACTAGTTAGACATTGGTACAAATATATCAGTTAACTGTACATTTAGGAGAAAACATCCTGTGAGTTTCAGAATATTGGTCAAAACTCTGTTATTCAAACTTGTATTTTTCACATAAGAAATCACAACAAAAGAGATTATTTTACAAAATTATTTTATTACTTTTATAATTTGAGCTGAAGTTTTATGGAATCATGTCATAAGGAGTATTTATCTTTACTTTCACTCTTTCTGTGTTCTTTGCCAGTATTCCTGCATTGATTTTACATCAATTTTGAAAACAGAATTTTTAGTATTGTAAAAGATGGGAGAGAAATGTCAACTTTTGGTATCATTTTGAAGAGAGGGCATTTTACTCCTAAATTATGCTTATTAGTAGGCTGTGAATATCTTACATGCTTTTGGTCTGGAAAGTGATTTGATTAGGCAGCCAAAGGCAAACTGATATATTCTAGGATTTTTATTTATTTATTTATTTTTGGGTGGGGGTAATTCCTTGGCTGGCAATCGAACCCTGGCTGCAGTGTTGACAGGACCAAATCCTAGCCACTACACCACCAGGGAACTCCCTATTCTAGGATTTGTAAATGGGAAGAATCTTTCTGGTTTTACATCAAGAGCAATGAACTACAGGCAGTTTTCCAAGTAAAGTAGCTTTTCATCTAAGGAGTACTAATGATAATGGTTGACTAAGAAATACAGATGTCTTTATGCTGATGCTCAAAGCCCAAATTAGGTTAGCTAGAGTGATTGAATTTGGAATGCAGAAGCAATGCTAACCAAAGCTTTTATAAGCAAAACTAAATGTGCATTTGTATGTCAAATTTTGTTAGATCAATATTGGCCTTTATTCTGAGCCAAGAGGCTCACAGCTTTGCATGGTTAAAAACCTCATGTTTTAAGATGATTTAAAAAATTATTCTGCCTCTCCGTTGGTGGTCCTGCTTCTACCTGTTAGTCCGCTGTTTTCTGGTCATTGGTTATTTTGTCAACAGAGCCTTTGATATGGCCTGGTCTTGACAGAAAAAGAGCAAACAATTCTGATTCTAAATAGGAAAACATTAATGTACTAAGAATGACCTAGATTGCTGGAATGGCTTAACTTTCTTGCTGAGAGCTTTATCCCTCCAGGCATGAAATTCTCTTTGCTGTCAGTGACAGCTTTTTGACAAGTTAGTTTTGGGTGGTAGAGAAGATTAAAAAGACTTCTTTCTTTACTGAATTGCTTTGCCCTGCTTCTAGCTCCCTCATACCTCTAGGCCTTTTTTGCATCAAAGAGGTACCATTGTTCCTGTCCTTTCCCCCTGCTTATTTCTTCTCACTCTTTAGGTTTTCACTTAGGGGTAAACTTTCCTAGACAGCGTTCCCTGAATTCTCTGCATTAGATGCACCTTCTTTGTGGTAATAATAAACATAATAACCATTTTGGAACACTCAGTATGTGCCAAGTACTGTATTAATTTCATTTTATAAATCTGTGTTTTCCAAACATTTGTAACACTCACTGTTTCCAGCATCTTAGGATGTATCTCCTGATAAATATCTTTCTAAAGTCCTAGGTTTCTATCACTGATATACCTGATCTAGGGCTTATTATCCTCACTTTTAAAAATGAAACTGAGACTAAGAGAAGTTAACTTGAGTTGGCCTAGGTGAGTGGCCTAGCTCTTGACTGCTCTACATTCTCCCAGTGTAACTCAACTGCTGCCTCCTCCGGTGTCCTCCATTACACCACTTCTTCAAGCTTATTTTTGTGTCTGTAGCAACTAGCACTGGGCCCAATCCATAACAGGTGCTTCATAAACCAGAATCTTAAAGTGGTTACACTCTCAAGTGTATTATTAATCTATTGTCTACCATGTTTTGACAAATTCATTACTGCCATTTTGGGTTTTTTTTTTTTGTGAATTTGTTACATTGTTTGTAGGTGGCTCAAAGAAACTTACCATGAGTCTTTTCAGCACTTTTATTATATGAAAGTATCATTATTCCAATATTTACATTGAGAGGGACATATAAAACAATTATATTATCACTCATGGCACCAAGGAATTGTTATCAGAACTGAAAACAAGCAAAATTATTTTTTCTAAGTTAGGTGTATCACAACAAATTAATGAATAGAACTTACAATTTCAGTTCCTTTCCATGGACCAAATGTTGACATACATATGTAAAGTCTCAGTTATTTTTTCAGGAATTTGTTAAAGTCAACCCCTTTTTGTACTTAGATGAAAACATGTAAAGATTATATTTATTTTTGACAATTTAAGCATGAAATTAGTTTTATCTCAATGTGGTCTTAATATCTGTATGAAACTTGGACTGTGATACCTTATAATATATATATGAAAAAGTTTAACCTAAGACTATATCAAAATCTGAATCTATGCAAAACACAGTATATTATAAAGTTGTAGTTTAACTGGAAGCTATTTTAAAACACTGAATTGAGAATCTTTACTAAAGCTTTTATTTATTGAAAAGCTACCTGATTTTCAGTTGTAACAGTATAAATATTCTTTATTATAATGACATGTTTCAAATCAAGTCAACCACATTTAGTGAGCACATAATATGTGCAAGGCATTGGATGGTAGGTGTAGAGGTGTGAGGGATAGGTGAATGACTAAGACTTCTGTTTCCTATGGTATGACAGACTGTGGTATGACAGTATCCTAAACAACTTTCCCATTGAAAACAACCCAAAAATGTAGGCTATAATATTAAAGAACAACAAAATATTTTTAAATGTATTAATCATCTCCAAATAGTCAGTGGCCACAATCTAAGGGACAGTGGGAACTTGGAAGGTAAATTGAGCATTAAAGCCAGCTTTTGGTTTGAGTGCATTTGCTTAGCCTGAAAAACTTGGATGTTGATGTCATGAAAGTATGGGACTCAAAGAAAGCCAGAGCCTGCCCAGGTAGCACATCTACTAGGAAATTAAGTTACATAAACATGAGACATCGAGGTGCTATTCTCTCCATTTAAGGTAAACTAGGAAGAAATTGTCCTCCCCAAAGGACTGAAAGGAGAACTATCTGTCTTCCACTTTGGTAGTTGGGGAGGACTGCAAATGTCCTGTGAAATTTGTAACCACAACTAAGCCAAAGTACATCATTAGAGCAAAGTTGCAGAACACTGACAATAAAGAGAAGATCTTAACAGGAGCTCGAGTGGATAAACAGTTTAACTTCAAAGGGACAAGAGTTAGACTGAGGGTTCACCTTTGAGAATGGAAACCAGCATTTGAAGGAATGGTGTTTTCAATGTGCTAAGAAAAGATAGTTATGAATTCCAAAATATATTTGCCTAAATATATTTGCAAAAGTGAAATGGACATTCCGTAGACAAAGAGAGAGATTATAAGAGTTTGTCACCACCAGTTCTGAAGGATGTGCTTCAGGAAAAAGGAAAGCCACCCTGGTTGGAAGATAGAACATACAAAAAGAAATGAAGAGCAAAGAAGGTGGGAAATATATGGATAAATTTAATAGTCATGAACTATAAAAGACAATGATAATAATGTTTTATGCAGTTAAAAAATGTAAGCCCAAATAAAACCCAAATACATAATAACAGTAGCAACTAATTTGGGAAGGAGTCTTACAAGATTCTTGTGTCTTTTAGAAAAAGTGGTGAAGATGGACTTATTTTAGATGTTTTTTTACATATCCATGTTAAAACCTTTAGGGTTACTACTAAAGAAATAGAAATAGAATTTATATTAAAAGGGACAAATGGAATGAAAGATAATGAAGATGTGGTTTTTTTTCTTTGAGGCTCTTATTATCTGGTAAGCAGTGGTGGACGTGAGGGGTGACTTGAACGGACTCTCTTGGCCCCAGTTTATGAACCACCACTGATGTGTTAATTTCACATTTTCTCCTTCCCCTCACCTTAACGTTTCACCTGCTTGGAATTGTTTCCAGACTAGTCTCATGCCATTCCTGCAGGTATCTGCTGCTAATGCCTCAAATTTAGGAGCCTTCGAATGGGTGCTAACTCACAAGCAGAGATTACCATACCTGAGTGCTTGCTGTTCCTGGCATTGGGACTCTCTGGCTTCCTTGGCACTTGCCGACAGGGGCAAGGTAACACCAACCCAAAGTGTGTGGGAGTTATCAACTCTTGGAATGGACTTTAACTAGTGAGAGGCAGGAGACAAAAAGAAGTCCCAGCTTGTTCTTTCTCCCTATTCCACTAAGCCTCACAGTTTCTTCAAAGGCTCAGTAATTTCAAACTGTAGACATATCCTGAAAGGCTGAGCAAAGCTGTAGCCTGCTTGATTATAAACCCTTTTACATTTGTGCTCCCTCCTTGAATGATGTGCTTTTTTTTATCTCTTGGTTCCCTGGGATTGCACCCCTGCCATAACATAAATGTTTGTCTTAAACTGTTTTCTAGTGATTTCAGGCTAAGAAAAGAACTTGTAGATACCTATTCCTAGGGTACATTAGTGAATCCTCCAAAATCACCCAAAATAAAAATGTAAGGAAAAGAAAATGTATTACCTGTGCAAATGCAGCTTTAAGATGACTTCTCCTCCTCCCCCCAT
>PVJL010015665.1:0-23481 GCA_004026885.1 Lyroderma lyra | reverse complement strand
ACTTTGATGTCTTTGATGTATGTTATATTTCTGGCCACTCTTAAGGAGTGTGATATCAAGCATAAATGTAACAAAAGACGAAGCTCAATTGCAATATTGTTGGCTTTTTGCTACTTGTCACATTCTTCTTGGAGTGTTCTACTCCTGACACTACTACCAGTACCGGGTATAGGCACCATGGAAATTTCCAGCATTGAGGCAATGGCTTTTTTTGACTATCAAAATGAATATCATTGCCTTTTAGAATGGGAATCTCTACAGTGCACACTAAAAGTTGCTAGCGAAAGTATCAATAGTTAGTCCCCTTCAAAAAGAATGCCACTAGTATTACAAAATGTTGGACAAGTGGTATAGTTTAGAGTGGTCTTTTTTCACCTGTATACCTACATAGATGTAATTTTTCTTGGAGTGTCCACAAATGGGAGAAAAATCAAGACTACTGCAGTCAATGTACAGGCTCTTGGTAAAAACTAAATAATAGGTTAGCTTTCCAACCCCTGTACAAATAGGCAACATAGAGGGGGTATGTGTGAGAAAATTAATGATAAGAAAGTAGAGCTGAAGTTCACATTTCTACAGTTCTGCAAGGTCCTGCCACGTATCAGGAGTGGATCCAGAGGTGTTGGTGTTTTCACACCAGCTCTATTTGATAGGTCACTGACAAGCATTCTGAAACATCTTCAGAACCATACGTTGGATTCTTCTAACTTTTTTTGGGAAGCCTTTAAAAGCCTAACTGAGCCTAAGACTCTAGCCTGGAGAGAAAACCCAAGTAAGCAGATGGTTCTTGAACTTTGATTTTTTGTCTCACCATTTATGGAAGTTGACACAAAATTTTTTGACAGGCCAATTCATGACATCTCTCTGCAGCAGTGTTATTGAGCATTGAAGTTTTCTTTATTCTCTAGGTTATGGTTTCTCTAAATCCAGTTTCTGCCATCTAGCCACAGCAGAGTTCTGGAACACTGAGGTTTTCCTCATTCTCTAGGTCATCTCTCTTCTGAACCCCATGTATCATATGGCTCCACAAAAGTGCTCTAAACCACTGAGCTCCCTCATTCTCTAGGCCAGGTATGTCCAACCTGCAGCTCAGGATAACTTTTAATGTGGCCCAACATAATATTTTTAAACATTATGACATTTTGTGACTTTTTTATCTCATCAGTTTTAATTAGTGTTAGAGTATTTTATGTGGGGTCCAAGAAAATTCATCTTTCAATGAGGTCCAGGTAACCAATGAACTTGAAAACCTCTGATCTAGGTACTCACTCCTCTAAATAAAATAGGTTTCAAGGCCATGGTGTGTTTCTGTCTTTCAATCCTGCCTGCTTCACACAATGGGAACAATGTGCAGTGGTGAGAAAGATGTGGGTACATTTTCTGCTGAGTGTGATCTGTGTCAACCTAGAGTGCAATTTTCTCTACATAGAAGACAGAGGTCATGAGGCTGAATGTTGTGTTCAATTGCATTGAATCAGAAAATTAGGTAGATGTGTCTATCAAATATGCTGGACTTCAGAGAAATCTCTGCAAATATTAATCCCTGTCTTTCTCTTGATTGTATTTTAAAGTACTGTATAGTGAAGGTAAATTGAGAAATGATAAATCACAGACACTGGACTTTTCATCAGGTCTGTGTGATTACAAAATGACTCTTCCTCTGTATTTAAATAGTATTCAATAAACTATTATAGTGTATTGTAATATTATTATAAGTAAATTATATGTACATGTAGAAGTAGAAAAATTATTTTAAATTTATACTTAAATTTTGACATATCGTCAATGCAATACAGATACATCATATAAAATTTGAAGTGGTGTAGTGCCTTAAGGTTTCAGCGCTGGCGCTGTCAACACTGCAGCCTGGGAATCTACCAACATACTACCAAAAAAATAATTGAAAGCCAAAATCTTCCCCAACCAAAAAACTTACAGTTTTTATATTACCCATAAAAAAACACTTTTAGTAGAGGTCTTCCTTTTGTTTCTAGTAAGTGGTGCTGAAGTGCAAGCGTTTAATTTACTATTAATGCACTGCTGAGTGTTCTTAATTAACTATGTTCCCAAAAAGTGGTCATGCATTTTAAATCCTTGTTGCCTTTTCTCAATGCATGACAGCAATATGTTTAAAAATCCAGAATATGAGTATTCTGTGTATTCCTAGTGCCACCCTCCTGTAGCCAGAAGCTGCCAAAAGGCTGCTTTTATTGAAACCTGTGTGTGATTCATTCAGTTTTTGGACCTCTGCAACAGTTTTTGGCACTATTTATCTGCACCTAATTCTATGCCTTACCTCAATGAGTGCAAGCCTCCCAGAACTGACTGCTTTTTTTCTGCCCATTCTGTCTAGTCTGTCTAGTGGGCATGCACCTCAGCCTTGCACAGTTTTTCATCCTCTGGGACACAGTGATAGTGATGTTGCATAAGGTTCCTGTCTCTGTCCTCTTTCTCTTCATCCATTCTCAATTCATTCAAATTTTCCCACCTTCAGATGTTTGTGCATGATATCTTAGACACTATTGTGTGTTGAGCAGGGGATTCTTTGTTGAGTTATAGCTGTCCAACTTGTAATTTTAATGAGAAGACCAAGAGGCTCTCTCTCAACTTCATGCTGCTGACATAATAGGAATATACACCTCTTTTTATTGTTAAACTTTTTGGGATGACATTGTTTCACAAGAATTACATAGGTTCCAAGTGTACAATTCTAGAGTGCATCATCTATGTGTTGCATTATATGTTCATTACCAGTGTCAGTTCTCTTTCCATCACCGGATATTTGGTTCCCACTCCCTTTCTCCCTCTTTACCTACCTTCTCTCTCCTTGCCCTTAGGTAACCAATAAAGTATTGACTGTGTTTATAGGTTTGTTTGTTTGTTTGTTTGTTTGTTGTTTGTTGCTTTCAGTTTTGTGTTGCACATATGAGTGAAGTCATATGGTTCTTTGATTTTTTCTCTCTGGCTTATTTTGCTTAGCATGATGTTTTTAAGGTACATCCATTTTCTTTCAAATGAAAGATGCATTTTTTAAAATGATCGGCCAACTAGTCTCTGGGCCTCACATGCAAGTAAAGTTGATTTTCTACTAAGTGAGTAGTCCATGAACACATGCCCTGGAAAAAAAAAACCTCCCTTATAAGAAGCCTAGGTGGTTTTTGTTTTGTTTTGTTTTTGTTTGTTTGCTTTCTTTGCTTTTGCATTGGATGAGGAATTGCAGCTGCGACAGAGTTTTTTTTATTACAACAGAGTATTCTAGTTTTTATTTTCTCACCCTGAGATACCCAATTTTGCTAGTAAAAAAAACAAAAACAAAAACAAACAAACAAAAATAAAACATTCAAATGAGAATCAAATCTATCGACTTGTATTACAATCCAAGGCCCTCAACTCTTTTGGAATCTCTTGCCACCTTGTATTCTTTCATTCAGCAATCATTTTCTTTTCAATTTTTGCATACATAATCTGGTTTATAGTAGTTTGCTTCTCCATAGAATTTCTTTAAATTCTGTTGCATCCTTGCTCATAATTTTCTTTTGTGTTTAAAATTAATGTTATACAACCAATGTGAACTCACCTACCTCAGAAATATTATTGGGCCCACTCAATATTATCCCAAGTATTGATGCAGACTTAGACTTTGTAGCTTTAGCCAATAAACCACTCCTGTGTTGTATGTTGGTGGCCTTTTTCTCTTTAAGCAGTCTAAGCTGAGAATTCTGAGAAACTATTTTTATCTTCTAAAAACACACAGTAAATGATGCCATAAAGCCTCCATCTGTAAATTTCAATGGGGACAAACAACTGATATCTATTAAAACAGGAGGTATCTCAGGGCTTTTAAGACTTCACCTCAAAATTTGTAGAGAGAGTTTATTCCATCCCTTTCCCTAATATAGAAAAGCCAATGTCTTGGTCTTCAATGACACTAATATTCTTTGAAGCCTTAGTATTATAATTTTCCACACCAAAGGTTTCAACTTACCATTTTTAATTATCCTTTCTACCTATATTGTCATGAAAATAAAGAAATAAGATGCAAAGAAATAGTGCAAAAAATTTCAGAGCTTCAAAAACTCAATGAATCACACACATGATTCTGCAGACGAGAATCTGCCCACCCCATTGTCTTATGGCCCACCAGGCAGCTAAATCCTCACTCAGCATAAAGTAAGAGAGCTTAAAAATTACTTTCCAGTGTCATTTGGTGTACACCCTACAGAAATAAAACAAAATATTCCCATTGCAGTGCAGACTAGTAGCAGCAGCTGGGTCAGCTAGAAGCAGTACTTTGGGAGCTTCTGGCTATATGAGGGTGGCACCAGGAACACACAGGACACTCGTAGTGGTGCATGAAGAGAAGGTTACAAGGCTGTAAAGAGGACGCCCAATTTTGGAAAACATCAATAATTTAGAATGCTCATCAGTGCAGTATGAGAAAATTAAACACAGACACTTATAAGTCACTTACTAGAAACAAAAAATGAAAGTCAAATCTATTGCATTTCAGGTTTCTGTTTACCAATTTTGGTAATCCCTTATCTGTATATTGTCATGAAAATGAAGAAATTTTTATACTTATCCTGGGACAACATTATGCCTCTTGGTTCTTTTCTATTACGTATTTTCCATGTCAATTACATTGTGGCACCAGGCATATTCATGTGTTTGCAATCACTTAGCTGTTGCCTTGATTGGCACAGATAGAATTTCCACGTAAGTTTCTCCAATTCCTCTATTTTCCACAACTGTCTGCTTTCTGACAAGTGTATTACACGAATCTTTCTTCATAGGGACAGACCACTTGTGAGCATGCCCACTTACCCAATACACCAACCATCATCTATTGTGCTAGAAGCAACCCAATCTGTTCCAGGCAGTTGTCTTCTAGCTATAAAAAAATGATTTCTAAAGAACCTATTTGGTCAACCATGACATCTATTTGGTGAACAACTCTTATAAGTTACATTTCCAGGGAAATATAATAACTGCTTGTGCCCCACTTCTCCACGTGAAACACCCTAGGCACAAGCTGTTATTCTTTCTGTTCACCAGAAAGGTAATTAATAACAAGCACTCACTGTCATTCTCCTGGGAATGACCGTGTGCAGTATTGCTGATCACCTATAATGCCATAACAATAAAATAATAACAATATGCTCCTGGATACACAAAAGTAGTCTGAAAAGTAGACTTGTATCAAGACTCCCAAGACAACTGGATGACAACTTTTACAGATCATCTAAATGATAATTTTGAGACCCAAATACCAGGTCCTGAAAATAGATGAATGTATAGAGAGATCAACTAGAGGTTGCATGTTCCAATCTATTCTGCCTCCCTCTGAACCTCCACTATCAGCTTTATCTCTGGCTCACTCCCCCTAACCCACAATGGTTTCTTAACAAGTCAGACACAGACCCACACTCCTTACACTGGTTTTCCAAATACTCTTCACACAGAATAATAAGTTAGACTGTTTATCATCTCAATATCTATTTAGCAAGTAAGTACATGAACTAGTTATCATTGCTGCAAATATGAGCAGGTAGATTTACTACAGAAGGTGAATAAATAAAAGGGTGTGACCTCCATGACTAGAAAAACTACATTACTCTTCCTATCCTCTCAAGGAGTTAAGTCAGCCCAGGAATTGAAAGCTCAAGGACTGTCTCTTACTCAGGAAAAACCTCTGAGAAGGAATGTTTGCATTTGCAATGAAACAAGAGTTATGTTGAATGGTGAAATAATAACACACCAAGGAAATATTGCAAGCTGGCATGTGGGTCTATCCCACAGGCAGCATCCTCAGACCTCAAACATTTTTATGGAACAAACACTTGCCAGATTACAAAATATTTAAACTTGTTCTTAGGCCACATTTTTGCAATTGGAGTAGTTTCATTCCTTGAATGAAACCGGTTATATATCAATAAACTGGTTATATATGTCATCTAACATGGTCAGATGAGAAAGCCAAAACTTTGGCTGCCAAAGCTGGACTGCAGAGTTTTTTGTTTTACATGTTGTACAACTTATTCTGCTCTTAGTAACAGGAGCACATAGGAAATGGCAGTGTTCAGAGGCCAATATGAAAAGAAACTAGGGTCTGATCATCTTAGCCATGAAGAATTGTAGGTTACAGGTTGATCTCTCTGTAAACAACAGTGGTCTTTTAATATTATTTGGTAACAAGGGGTAAAAAGGTTTGTAAGCTCAATGCTCAAGTCAATTTAGGCCCAGATACGGGGCTCCTTCTGTCACCACACACTCCACTTTGAATTTCAGCCACATTATATTCATAAGTTGGTGCCATCATAAGTTAGTGCCACATAATTCAAAGATGAAACAATTCAATAAATAACCAATTTGTTCTTCCATTTAAAGTTATTTTGGCATTAAGTACTGGCTTTCAAGCTTCAGAACTTATAACTTGGAAAAGGTGATCCAAATATCTCATGGTAATAACATAACTGTTCAATAGTACAATGCAAACATAAAAAAAGCATGCCAACAGAAAATAATGGTTGAGAATTTCTTGGACATAAAATTTTGTTGTCCTGAGTACATGAACTGCCCAGCAAAAAGGAGCATGTGCATCCAACGGTGAATTAGAAAAGGTTCTCCAGAGAAAAAAGTATTAGAATAGATAGATAGATGATAGATAGATAAATGATGGATAGATAGAAATAATAGATTAAAATAAATATATACATTATAGACGGTTATTTATGAGAGGTTTGATCACACAATTACAAAGGCCAAACAGTTGCAAACTTTGCCATCTGCAATTGGGGACCCAAGGAGACAGTGGTGTAGCTTTAATCTTAGACGAGAGGCCCAGAAACCAAAAACTCTGATGTTTAATTAAGAAGATTAATATTTATTCAAGAAGAGACACAACTCCCCTCCATGATCTGCTTTTTTCTATTGGGTCTCAGTGAATTTGGTGGTTCTTTCCACAGTGTTGATTATGGTAATTGTCACTCAGGCTACCAATTCAATGTTAAACTTTTCCAAAAACACCCAAACAGACACACCTAAAATTAATGTTTTACCAACTCTTTGGGCCTACTTTACTCCAGTCACATTGACACATAAAATTAACTAATAAAATTGATAAAAGATGCTGCTTCCATGCAAATAATATGAAACAAATAGTGTCTACACATTTTTTTTAAAAAAAGAAGGTAAATTCTTTTTCTCAGGTAAATAAAGCCATACAATTTTACTGGCCTTACCTATCCTCAGAGTAGGGAGCCTGATTTGAGGGATGTGAGGAAAGGTATTTAGAGTCACTCTTTTGCGGTTATTTATTCTTATCATAATAGACTTCAATCTCTCTTTGTTCTTTGCTGATATCTTACCTTCCAGTTACTAATTTGCATTTAGCAACTATTTTTTCAAAATGTGATACTTCTTTGCAAAATTTTTAGCAAAAAAGGAGGTTCAGATGATAGAATTAAAATATGCTAATTTAGCATAATAATTATTTTAAACTGATTACACTTGAGTCCCTTTTTACACAGGAACCTCTTCATAATAGCTTCAAAATAAGATAAAAATTTCTATGTTTGCAAATAAATTTGCATTTATAAGAGAAATTGTGACAAAGCTTCCCCCATACCATAAAGAGAGATATGACTTCCAGGTGAAAAAGAAAACTATTTCTTTGGGCATATCCTTAACTACTGGAAGCCTCTCAGAATAGTACAGGCAGTTAGAATAATCACCAGGGTTTGGGACTGGACCAAGAATTTAGGCAGAAATGGAGATTTACCTCCATTTATGGAAGTTAAAATTTTTAAGACTGTGTAGTGGCTTATTCTCTGAAACAGAGAAAACAACAGATATATGAAGAAATAAACACACAGAGGAATGTTTTCCAAAAAAATAGAACAAGTCCAAAAAGAGAACTCAAAAAATAAAAATACATAATTTCCTGATTCTGATGTAGAATTTAGTATTAGAGAGAGCAGCAGTGTGTGCATAAATGTTTTGATTTTCTGACATGGTCTCCAAAACAACTTTTGTTCATATGCACAGACTTGTAAAGGTAAAAATGTTGTATATTTGTATTTAATGAATCACATATCAGCATGTGCATAAAAAAGTTAACTTTCTTATTTTTTCATAGTACAAAATAACACGTATCTTTTCATTCCTTGAAAAATGGAGAATTTTCTAAAGTGATGGGTTATAAGCTTTGCAAAATGTCTGAGGGGAGAGAGGGGATTTATTATAAAAATTAGGAGGCAAGTAGGTTGCCCCCAAGGAACATTAACAGTTATGCATGTGGAAGGAAAGAGAAGAAAGAATACAGGGCAGATGCAACATTTTTGGAATTGATGGCTGACACATTTTCCACAAAAATTGATTACATCAAGTAAAGATTTCAAAAAATTCTAGGAGCAGTGAAGATGGAGGGTGAGGTGGAAACTCCCCTAAGCACAAAAACGAAGCCAGGGCAGCTGATTTCAGCCACATGAGAGCTTATTTATGTCTGTAAAGTGTTCAGATGAAACATTCAAAGTAGATTGTAAACATAGAATAAGTGGGGCCAAGTGTTTGAAAAAAGTAGAACATCTGCATTGGCTCACTTAAAAAACAGAAGCATGCTTCTTGAAGAAAAACAGAGCAGTGCCTTCTAACATTTACATCCATTATATTCACTAACATCAGGTTCAAGGCACAATATGTAGGTAAAATTCTGCAGCTCGTTTGTATTTTTATTAGTTAAAAGTGCATGAAACCTCAAGTTTCAATGAAAAAGAATGTAGGTGGAAAAAATTTTTGAGTAGAAAATTTCAGTGATGATTTCAACCAGGAATATTGAGTAATAAGGTTTTAGTGGTGGAAATACTCTGTTTGGAAACCAAGATATCAATCTCTAAAATATGAAATAATTGTTTAACAAAAATCAGGTTGTGATTAGGGTGAAAAAGGTAATGGGTTTAAATATTTGGTAATGTATGAATCCTATCATTTTAGTAGTGCGCACACTGTGGGACATACAGATATTAAGTTATAATATGATACACTTGAAATTTATGTGGTGTTATTGTTTAATGATACCTCAAAAAATAAGTTAAAAAGAGAGAAAAAGTGAAATATAAGAGCATTATTTTATCTTGGCCATTGATTTAAAAAAAAAAAACTGTGGAAAAATTAAAATACCTCTCCCTAATAGAAGTTGATGGATTTCATTTTATACAAATAAATATGGTCATCATCATCATCAGGATTTGTGTCAATGTGAAGACGTGACACAATTCTGGTCAGGGCAAACAGAAAAGAGCTCTGATCAGGCTTTATTGGCTCTTGAGAAGTTAATTACAGAAGAATCATCTTCCGTATTCAAATTCTCTTTTGCCTGTGTATGGTTTTTGGGAATGCTGTCACTGTGTCAATTAATGACTGGGTTTAACTGCAACATGAATGTGGTTATCTACTTCTCTCAGATAATTAGCATCCTCAAGAAAGCTTCTTATTGAAATTAGATCAGCAATTGCTTGTGGAAATTAAATGAATCAGTGAAATTTTCTTATTAAACTACACCACATTATATGCTCAGAAAAACTGGTTATTATCTTACATCAATTCCTGTCAGGATACAACCCAAAGACAGCTCATGTAATTCTCTGCTCATATATAATCAACAACAATGAATCTTGGGAAAAGTGTTACTGTGAAAAGTGACCAGGGACCAGGTCTCATAGTTTGTTTGTTTTCTTTTTTTAACTATTTAGATGGATGTTTATTCAGCTTCCACTCTCAATGGGGTAATATATATATATATATATATATATATATATATATATATATATATATATATATATAATGCATTTTTCTTGAACTTTTGAAGGGATTCTTTGACAAAAACCTATGGCCATTTTAATTGATCAACTACTACTTGAATTTGTGTTTCTAACCTGTTGCTCTGTTTTTTTTGTTGTGACCAAGAATCACACATTATAGCAATCATTGCAAATCATTTCTGCACAGTATTACCATAATTCACATACAGCACTCTCATCACCATTCACAATCTTCTGAAAAATCTTATTAAAAATTATTTAAACTTTCAGAAACCTTTAAACATTTTTGTCCAAAGGTCCCTCACCACTAGCACTATGATCTATCACCCTCTTTCTCAAAAAAGCATTAATCATGTCCCTTTGATATGATAACTTGAAAACCATATATTTGGATATATTTATACCAATTCTGGCCTCTGAATTTTGCATTCAGATATAGCAACAATGGATATAGTTTCAGATATTGTACCCACTGATATCACATACAGGTTAAAAAACTTTATTACTACATTTTGTGACAGACTACTGTAAAATTTAAATAATTAATTCTATGTGTTGAAAGCAATATTAGAAAAAAATCTTTCCTTGAATCTCATTGAAGAAATCTTGTGAGGTGTTTTAACAATAAACACAAGATTCAAACGACAGTGTCAATCTTCACAGTTAAGTTACACTGCAGATTTAATCTTTTCCAGGTGTAAAAACGAGTACCACATACTGGGTTTTCTTGAACAACAAACCTCATTTCTCAAGCTTTCAGAGTCTGAAAATTACAAGGTAAGTTTGTTGAAAGATATTATTTCTGGGGCCAATTGAATTACTATATTTCTACTGTAATGTCAAAAGGGTGATGGGTGCAAAGGGCTTTCTTAGTCCTCTGTTATAAGGTCACTAATGCTATTAATGAAGTTCCATCCCCATAACCTAAGCACTTCCAAGTCTTCATATCCTAACAATATTACATTGAGTATTAGGGTTCAATATATGAATATTAGAGATGTCAAACATAGTTGTAATATAAATAAATAAAGAATCCTTAATTTCTACTTACCCAAATGGAAAACTACTCCAGTAGAGCTCTTCAAACTGAGCATCCTCACAGATCCTGTGAAAGCTTCTCATCTTTAAAAGCACAAATCTTCTTTTTTTTTTTTTTTGTATGTGGGTAGTTCGCCGGCTGGGAATCTAACCCAGACCACAGCATTTGACAGCACCAGCGCTGAAGCCTTAAGACACTACACCACCACGGAACTCCCTACAAAGCACAAATCTTAACTGTGTTCTTAAGAACAAGCTGATAACCTTGTGTAGTGGACAGTTTTCACTCCAGATCTTGCATTAAGATCTCAATTATGTTATATAATAATCTCAATATTAATAATTGTAAGCAATAATAACAAATACTTATTAATTATTATATATTAATAATATAGCGAGACACCACAAAAGAAATAATTTGGGCACTGAACATAAAACCTTCATGTCAAAGAGGAAGAACACAGTGGACAGGATGATTTCCTTAACAACTAAAACTCCTCAGAAAGAACATGAAATTTATCCAGAAGACAGCTTCTTATACCTGGAAGTGTCTGATTTAAGTGACAGAGAATTTAAAGCAGCCATCCTAAAGGCTGTGAGAGAAATTAAAACATACTGGCAGAACACCATAGTTGAGATAAATAACATTGAAAAGGATATAAAGTACATAAAAATGGAATTCTGTGAAAAAAAGGACAATTTAACAAAGAAATTCAAAACATAAAAAACATTGAGATGGAAATGCAAGAAATAAATAATATGATAAAAGAATTGAGAAATGAAATACCTGCCATTGGAGACAGGGCCAACCAGAAGAAGGAAAGAATTCATAATATTGAAGACCAGAACAATGAAACAGCACAGAAAGAGGAAGAGAGGGAATATAGAACCAAAAGGATTGAAAGAACTCTGCAAGAACTAACCAACTCCATGAGACAAAAGAAACCTATGTAATCCTTGCTAACATATGTCACCCCAATAAGTCTAACAATAAAAATGAATTTAAAAAAAAGACATTGGTTAAGCCCCCCCCCAAAAAAAAAAAAAACAAAATCAGGATAATAGGAATAGAAGAGGGGGCAGAGCAATCTACAGAGAACATACTCAAACAAATAGTAGATGAGAACTTTCAAAACCTATGAAAAGGTCGGGAAAACCAAGTTCAAGAAGAAAACAGGTCCCCTAGATACTTGGACGTTAACAGATCTTCTCCAAGACACATGGTACTAAAGATGTCTAAAACTAAAGACAAAGAGACAATTGTCAAGCCAGCCAGGGAAAATATAACCATAAAACTTAGAGGAAAACCCATCAGGCTGGCACCAGATTTCTCATCAGAAACTCTACAAGCCAGGAGAGAGTGGAACCCAATATTCAAAAATTTAAAAGAGAGAAACTTTCAGCCAAGGAGAAATTATCCAGCAAAATTATCTTTCAGATATGAAGGTGGAATAACGACCTTAGACACACAGAAGCTGAGGGAATTTTCCAGCATGAGGCCAGCACTCCAAGAAATATTGAAGGAAGCTTTTCGACCTGAAACAAAACATCAGGAAAAATGAAACATAGTTGGGGCAACCAGAAAGAAATAAAAATAAACAAAGAAACAAACAAACAAAAACTAAGAAAGAAATAAGTAATGGCCACAGGAAATCCTCACATATCGATCATCACTCTTAATGTTAATGGACTGAACTCACCAAGAAAAATACACAGAGTAGGAAACTGGATTAAAAAATAGGATGCATCCATATGCTATCTCCAAAAAACACACATCAGCTGTAAGGACAAACACAGACTCAGAGTGAAAGGATGGGATACAATACTCCAAGCAAATGGCAAGCAGAGAAAAACAGAAGTGGCCATACTGATATCTGATGAAATAAACTTCAAGTTAAAGAAGATAGTAAAAGACAAAGATGGTCATTACTTAATGATAAAAGGCACAATGCAACAACAAGAAGAGTTGACACTGATCAACATACATGCTCCCAACTAGGATACACCAAAATATACAAAGAAACTTCTAACAGACATGAAAGGAGAAATTGATGAATACACAATCATAGTGGGAGACTTAAACACCATGCTAACATCCCTGGACAGATCATCCAAACAGAAAATAAAAATGGAAATAAAGCTCTAAAAGCACATTACAGCAATTGGACATAATTGACATTTACAGGACACTTCATCCAGCAAAAAGAGACTACATCTTCTTTACTAGTGTGCATGGAACATTCACAAGGATAGACCATATGCTGGGACACAAAAGTAGCCTCAACAAATTCAAGAAGATCAAATCATACCAAATGTATTCGCAGACCACAAAGCTTTGAAATTGGAGATCAACTGTAAAAGGAAAGCAGAAAAAACCACATATCCATGGAGATTAAACAAACAACTTATTGAAAAAGGTCAGGATAAAAGAACAAATAGAAGATGAGATTAAATAATATATAGAAACTAATGACAATGAAAACACACTGTATCAGAATTATTGCGACACAGTGAAAGCGGTAATAAGAGGGGAATTTATATCATTACAGGCCTATCTTAAGAAACAAGAAAAATCACAAGAAAACATCTTAGCATCCCATCTTAAGAACTAGAAAAAGAAGAGCGGACAAAACCCAAAGTCAGCAGAAGGAAAGAAATAATAAAAATTAAAGCAGAGCTAAAACAATTAGACAACAGAAGGACAATTGAAAAAATTAATATAACAAAGAGCTGGTTCTTTGAGAAAGTCAACAAAAGTGACAAACCACTGGTCGGACTAATCAAAGGACGAAAGGAAACGACACAAATATCCAAAATTAGAAATGAAAGGGGAGAAATTACCACTGATTCCACAGAAATACAAAGGATTATAAGAAAATATTATGAAGGACTTTATGCCATGAAATTAAACAACCTAGAAGAAACGGACAAGTTTCTAGAAACTTATAGCCTACCAAGACTGAGCCAAGAAGAACTGGATAATCTGAATAGACCAATCAACAGCAACAAGATTGAAATGACTATCCATAATCTCCCTAAAGGCAAAAGCCCTGGACCAGATGGTTTCACCAACGAGTTCTACCAAGCATTCAAAGAAGAATTAATGTCTATCCTCCTCAGACTCCTCCAAAAAATTGAAGAGGAAGCAATACTTCCTAACTCATTCTATGAGGCCTACATTACTCTAATACCAAAGCCTGGCAAAGACAACACTAATAAAGAAAACTATAGACCAATATCTCTGATGATCACAGATGCAAAAATCCTGAACAAAATATTAGCAAACAGAATATAACAATGCATCAAAAAGATCATACATCATGATCAAGTAGGATTCATCCTGGGAGCACAAGGATGGTTCAACATATGAAAATCAATCAATGTGATGCACCATATCAACAAAATCAAAGATAAAGACCATATGATCATTTCAGTTGATGCAGAAAAAGCTTTTGACAAGGTACAACATCCATTTTTGATCAAAACACTAAATAAAATAGGTATAGAAGGAAATTGTCTCAACATAATAAAGGCCATATATAACAAACCCTCGGCTAATATCATACTGGATGGAGAAAAGCTGAAACCTATTCCCCTAAAATCAGGAACAAGACAGAGATGCCCCCTGTCACCACTGTTATTTAATATAATATTGGAAGTTCTACCCACAGCAATCAGGCAATAAAAAGGAAAAAATGTGTCCATATTGGGAAAGAAGAGGTCAAATTGTCACTATTTGCAGATGACATGATCCTTTATATTAAAAATTCCAAAGATTCCACCAGGAAACTATTAGAAACAATTAACGAATATAGTAAATCTCAGGATACAAAATCAATGTACAAAAATCAATAGCATTCTTTTATACAAACAACGAATCCCCAGAAAAAGAAATGAGGGAGTCAACTACTTTTGTTATCACAACAAAATTTATGACATATCTGGGAATGAATTTAATAAATAATGTGACAGTCTTATACACAGTAAACTGAAATTAATTGGAACAGACTTTAAGAGGTGGAAAAATATCCCCTTTTCATGGATAGGAAGAATTAAAGTTGTTAAAGTGGCCATTGTGCCCAAAGCAATCTACAGATTTAATGCAACACCCATCAAAATCCCACAATCATACTTTCGTGAAATAGATAAAAGAATTATTAGATTTATATGGAATGATAAAAGACTTCAAATTGCCAAAGCAATACTACATAAAAAGAATAAGGCTGGTGGTATTCCACTTTCTTACTTCTATTTATATTACAAAGCATCAATAGTCAATACAGCTTGGTACTGGCAGAAGAACAGAAATATAGACCAATGGAACAGAACTGAAAACCCAGAAATAAACCCACAAATTTATCAAAATAATTTTTGATAAATGAGCAAAAAACATACAATGGGGAAAAGATAGCCTCGTTAGTAGGTGGTGCTGGGAAAACTCGAAAAACATGTGCAAAAGAATGAACCTGAACTGTTAACTCTCTCCATATACAAAAATTAACTCAAAATGATTAAAGACCTTCATATAAGACCTGCAACAATAAACTGTGTAGAAGAAAACATCAGTACTAAAGTTATAGACCTAGGACTCAAGGAAGACTTCATGAATCTGAACTCAAAGGCAAGGGAAGTAAAAGCAAAAATAAATTAATGGGATTATATCAAACTAAAAAGCTTCCGTACAGCAAAAGAAACCATCAACAAAGCAAAGAGACAGCCAACTAAATGGGAGAAAATATTTGCACATTACGCATCAGATAAGGGTCTAATATCTAAAGTGTAGAAATAACTAATAAGACTTAACCACAGAAAAAAACACAATTAAAAAGTGGGAATAAAATCTAAACAAACACTTCTCCCATGAATAAATAAAAATGACGAGCAGACATATGGAAAAATGCTCAATCTCATTAGCTATCAGGGAAATGCAAATCAAAACCACAATGAGATATCACCTCACACCTGTGAGAATGGCTATTATCAACAAGACAAGGAATAACAAGTGCTGGAGAGGATGTGGAGAAAAAGGAACTCTGGTACACTGCTGGTGGGAGTGCAAACTGGTACAACCTCTGTGGGAGACATTTTGGAGGTTCCTCAGAAATTGGAAATGGGGTTACCATATAACCCAACAATCGCCCTTTTGGAGACCTACCCAAAAACTTGAAAACCTTTTCTCCACAAAGCCTTATGTACCCCAATGTTCATTTCAGTGCTGTTGACAGTGACCAAAACATGGAAACAACGAAAGTGTCCTGCAACCGATGACTGGATACAGAACCTGTGGCACATACACACAATGGAATATTACTCAGCTATAAGAAAAGATTAAATATTGCCATTTGCAACGATATGGATGGACATGGAGATCATCATGCTTAGCGAAATA
The DNA here is from genome assembly GCA_004026885.1 of Lyroderma lyra. NCBI lineage: Eukaryota > Metazoa > Chordata > Mammalia > Chiroptera > Megadermatidae > Lyroderma > Lyroderma lyra. The sequence goes on along the minus strand of PVJL010015665.1, from coordinate 7,236 downwards.
AGCCAGACAGAGAAAAAACAAAAACTGTATGACTTCACTCATATGCAGAATAAAAAACTAAAGGCAACAAAGAATAAAAGAAATAAACCAGCAAGCAAATAACCCATGCGCAAATTCAATAGTTTAATATTTTTGGGGGGTATGAGTGGGTTAAGGAGGGGATAAAGGAGAGAGGGTGGAAAAGGAGAGAGGGGGTGCTAAATATATTGTAATGGAACGAGAAGTCACATTAGGTCGTGAACTTATACAAGAATTTGACAATGCACTGAAGAAATGTATGCCTGAAATGTATGTAATCCTTGCTAACAGATGCCACCCCAATAAGTCTTACAATAAAAAATCAACAAAACAAGACAAAGAAAACATGCACAAACATGAAAGAATCATTGGAAAACACAATTTATTATTGTTACAAATAGTATAAATGGGAAACTTGGATATCATGCAAAGGTGCATGGAAGACACCAGAATGGTTTGAAGGCAGACAACTGTGAAAAAGAGAGAAAATAGACCCAGGTTTATTGGAATCTCTGTGTCAATGGAGGAACAGGATACATGATCAGCTTTTGATGTATTAGCTAAAATAATTTCATTGACCTCAGAGATAGAGGGTCATCCCCAGTAGCCTGGAACCAGGGCTTGGGATGATGAAGGCAGAGGAATGTTGTGTCCTAGAGTAAGTGGTCCAGATAGACATGGTGCTCTGGTTGATTTACATAGCTTGTGAAAGGCATGCTTCAGCTGAACCTGGTGCTATCACTGAAGATTGGGTGCCCCATAAGTTACAGTCTGTCCACAGTCAGGATGTAGATATGTTAAAACATAATGTAAAGAAGTTAATAAATTGCATAAACACTCACAGTGTATGAGGTACATTTTTGCATTCCCAGCAGCAACACCTTTTCCTATTCTGTCCTTGTTTTATATATATATATATATATATATATATATATATATATATATATATATATATATAAAAAACACATGGCATTTTTATCTTTTAATATGAATCATGGAATTAGGCATAGGACACAGTTTTGCCACCAGAAAGCTCCATGTTCAGACATATGAGCACACCAGGTATGAGTACCTAAATACCTCTCTACACTCTGAGTTCATTTTCCCTCTGCTTTTCAGGTCAGGCTCAGGCTCTGATATAGGGTGTTGGGGACTGTACACTGTGTGTTTGGTGGAGGTTTCTATAAACTAGTAGATCTATTGTGTGATTTTTCCCTCCCACATGATTAATTTCTATTTGATAGGATAGATAAACCCACATTTATTCATAACACAATATAAGTGAACTAGAAATAGCTCGCTTCTATGAAAATGCATATAAACATAAAATAACCTATAAAATGCAGTTAATTTTTCTTTTTCACCTTGGATTATGGATATTTGGCCATCCCCACGAAAATTGGATATAGAAATATTCCTCAGAGCTGAGAGTAGGTCACTGCATGGCAAGCTAAAATCAGTCTATATATCTTGAAAGCCCATATAGAAAGTCAAACACACAGCTTCTCTTAACTGAAAATCTCAACACTTCTGATAACAGAAGACTGTACTGAATCCTCTATATGTATGTAATTCTGATTATGGTAAAGTTTAACAGCAAAGACCTTTATATGGCTCTATAAACAAAGTCACCTGTTGGCAGACTGTGTAATGTCCGGGCCCAGTGCATAATCAGTATGTGGGAACCCTTGTTAAATTTAAGTACTTAATGAAGCTGAGAGCACAGCTTGTACTTCTAAGGAATGCAAAATTTATTATTTTAGTTATAATCAATTGAATGTTAATAAAATGATTTGGTCCCTTCTTTGCCTAATTGTGCAATCAGAAAGTGTATTTTTTATTGTAATAAAAAATTGTACTTATCTCATGCCTTGGTGCATTATTGTGGAAGAAACTTTTCCCCTAGTTGTAACTCTGAGCCACACAGGCTGCAGGGTGCAGGCACATTATCAAGATTTGTTTTCACCAAATATTTTGAGATGAAACACTGAAATTTAGAAAGGGGATAGGATATAAAGACAGATGGTGAGAACACCTTGGAACACTTACAACAATATTGAATAGCAAAAATTAGATATCTCTTGTTGACTAAACATTCCAATTGTTTGGTAGCTAACTCTTTAAGTGTTCAAGTTGATAGATAGCTTTAGAGAAAGTGAGTGAATATTTAGAATAGCCAGAAAACAATATATGTTTGTACTAAGACTAATACTGAATTATTTTTTATTCTTTCCCATCTTCTATAGTACATTTATCTCACTTGCCTTTGCTACCTTAAAGTTTTTTCCTCCTAAATATTCTTGTGGTTGTGGGTCTTATCTCATTTCTTATTTATGTCTTCCCATAAACATAGCTCATAAATATGTGAATGTACATATAAACTGATCACTGTGACATGAGTACTGACCAGCATGCCCACTCTCTTCTCTGTTCCCTGTGTCACCATAGGCACCCATGAGGTGTCTACTAAGGTGCTATATACAGGTGGGTCCATTAGGATGTGATCTGTCACGAGGACTTTGAGTTGTTAAAGAAACCCATGGGTTAAAAGTCAGCTTTTCCTCTTTTGGCATAAGTCTGTCCTAGAACAGTGCCTCTATCACTATGAATTGTATGTGCAGATGACATATGGTTTCAGCATGGTCACCTGCAAACCTGAGTGTAACCTACGCAAGGATGACCAAACATAGACAGGTATGTTAGACGAGTTTCAGGTGACATTGGGATACATGAATACCCACATATTTACTGAATATTCCTTCTGTGACTGGTACTGTTGAGAGAGCTGGCAGTGTGAGCAGAAATGCAGCCCCATAGATCTCATTCTCTAGAACAGATTTAGTGAGAATTAGAACAGTAGATAAGAGAAGGTGATGTTGAGGTGGGTTTCAACATTCACCTGAGGAAAGGAGGAACAAGAGGGTTACATTTTGTAGAAAAATAAAAGACTGTGGAAGCTAGAAATTTTGAGGAGCTGATTCTACTCTGTGGGGTCAGGGGGCCTGTGTGAACAGAATACACATGTCAAAACAATGAGGATATGAGAGGAGCAGAGATACTGGGCTCAGCACATAAAGAACAGCACTATGATGAAGTCTCTCTTCGTGGGAAATGTTTTCTGAACACAAGTAGGACAAGAGCACTCAGGAGGTCTCTCTTTTAGAAATAAAACCAGGACACACAGGAACTTGGTTAAGGTCAGGTCTCTAGTCATTGGTGATTGTCATTGGAAAAAATGTTACCTCTTTGATTGGTGACTGTTGAGAATAAAAGAAATAAGAGTCACAAAGAAGATTCTTTGTCTGTGAGTACAGCTGAAAATTTTGAGAAAAAAATTAAAAAGGGAAAAACAAAAACAAAAAACAAAAACTTTCTCTTTTCAACGGGTGCTGACCTGGCTGTAGCTTCTTCCACAGCCAAATCAGCAATGTTCACGGGTCCGGTTTCTGTTCTCAGTGTGTTCCTGGCGCCCCCCGGTGTCTTGAGTGCCCACTGCATCCTGGTCCTCATTTCCTACCGAGAGGTTTGTGTCTGTGCTAATACTAACTTCCCCTCACTGTGTCTCTCGCACAGTAATACACAGCAGTGTCCTCAGCTCTCAGGCTGGTCATTTGCAGGTACAGCATGTTTTTGGAATTTTCTCTGGAGATGGTGAATCGTCCCTTCATGGAGGTGGCATAGTATGTGCTACTTCCATCTTCATTAATTGCACCAACCCAATCCAGTGCTTTTCCTGGAGCCTGGTGGACCCAGTGCATCCAGTAGTTACTGAAGGTGAATCCAGAGGCTGTACAGGAGAGTCTCAGAGACCCTCCAGGCTTCACTAAGTTTCCCCCAGACTCCGCCAGCTGCACTTCACACTGGATACCTGCAAACAGATCAATATTCTGGTCAATCAATCCTTCACACAACATCTGTTTCTGTCAGTCATGACTACTCACATACTCAGTGTTTCTTGTTTTTATTTTTTAAAATTACCTCTTAAGATAGCAACAAGAAAAACCATGCTCAGCCTGAGGTCCATGGTGTGTTCTCTTTTTTCAGTCATGATCACTGAATGGAAAAATCTGTGTATCCTGGGGCTGTGGCTTCTGTTCCAGAGCTATAGTGTCAGGGCTGAGCTGTTTTTTATCAGTAGAGGCACCCTTATTTGCATGTCCTTCCACTATATAGAGAGGTCTGGGGTTGGGAACCTACACAGAGAGCAGAGTCTCAGTGCAGGCATGAGTGTCCTGGGGCAGTTTGGTGGTAATGAGAACATCTGGTAAAATATGATTATTATTATTTTATGTGCAAATTTACGCACTTACTATCTGTTGTCTTATTTTATATTTACATATACACACAAGACCTGTGTCATAGCTATCAATTTTACAGAAGAACATGTTAAGAGAGAACAATTAAGTGCTAAGCACAGTTCTATGGCACTTGGGGGGTGGAAATAAGTGTCGCCTGTCTGTATGTGTTCAAATCCACCCCATTTTCCTCACTGCTAAATAAATGCAAAAATGTGCAGGAAAAGGAAACAGATTTGGAAGCTGAGGACACTGGTGAAAATTATTATATGAGGGGAAGGGCACAGTTGCAGAAAGGACAACCTGCCATGAATTAGGACATTAACATAAGTCAGGGCCAGAATTGGCCTTGGAGGAGGTGAAGAGCACATGGAAGGACACTGTCCCAAACCAGGGCAAGTGTCCACCTAATGACAAGGCTTAGCCACAGGTCAGAGAGTGAACCTAACCTCATGACATTAACAGTCATTATATATCTTAAAGAAAGACGTGGCATGGAGATTAGGAGCAGAAATGCTTCATGGAGACAACAAAAAAGACAGCCCCCATGCCCAGAAGGGAACACAAAAAAGAAGCAGTGGATGAATTAAATTATCTGAAGCCATTACCAGTAACCAACTTCAACAGTGGTCTTTATGGTAACAATGGCCCACAGAAGCTTATTTGATGAGATTCACAGGGGCTTCCACAGGGCCAGGAGGTAGAGCAAGATCATGTCCTCAAAGTTAATGATTAACCGTGACCATGAAAAAAATGACACAGAACACAATGCAGTACAATATAATAATGCATCTGGAGTTACTGCACATCCTAACATTACTGGATGTTTGTAATGAGGAATAATAAGAACAAGACAAGAGTACTAATGGATATATTTTCTAGGTGACATGTAGGGCACAGGAATTGGGATTGTTAAACCCTGAATATCAAAATCTAATTAGTGTGTTACCAGCTCAAAGAGAAGAGTAGATTGACCACAGAATTAAAAAAGGTAATGGGCACTGAAGGATGGAAATTAAAATCATTAAACTGGAATGGACAAAATGCCAACATAGGAACAGAAATGAAATAAGCTGACAACAGCTCATACATAGACACAGCTGTCCAACACCATCAATCATTAAAAACTTCAAATCAAAACCACAACATGAAATCAACTCACACCTGTTAGGATGACAGTTATAAAACAAAACAAAACAAAAGTACACATGTTAATGGTGAATTGTGGAGAAAATAAATTTTGCACACAGTTGATGGGAAGGTAAAATGGTACAGCCACTATGGAAAACTACATGTTGGTTACTCCAAAAATAAATGCAAAAATTTTGAATGCTTAAGCAATTTATTTTCTAAGAACTCATCACACAATAAAAGTAGAACTTTGGAAAGACATTTGCACCTTCCTGTTGATTGTAGCAATCTTTAGCATGATTAAGATTTAAAGACACCTTAAATGTCCATCAATGGATGGATAATTGAGTGTGTTACTTACAATGGAGTATCACTCAGCCTTAAAGAAAGAAGTCTTCCACAAACTACAATGTGGATTAACTTAGAAGACACTGTTCTCAGTGCAGTAACATTTCCAACAAGGCAAGAATTGTATGATTCCACTTAGACTCAAAATTTAATTAAACTTCACTTCTGGCAGAACATGGAGAATTTGAGGCCTAATTTTGTGGAGACAGACATTAAAGACACAAATGAAATCACTGTATTCTTGCTTGCTTATAGACAGCTGCTGTCACAATCACTATCAGACCCTGATGAAGTAGACTGTAGATTCATGGCAGACTGGGTTTGTTTGCTTCAGCCTGGGGAGCAATCCATACCTTAAAGCCTTGTGAAAAATGAGAGAACATTCTGCCTGCATGAAGTGGAGATGTCACCTGTAATGGAAAAGAGAGAGAAAAGAATAATTAAACAAAATGGAGTAAGTATTTCTCTTTTACTTGATACACTGTGGTGAGATTACAAGGTTCTCACCATAGGTTTTGATTTGAATATTTATAGTGACCAGTGATTATGAGTGTCTTCTCCTAGCTCATTTTACATCTCTGTCTCTCAAATAATATCTACAGCTCTCTATCTGTTGTTTAAAACAGTTTTCTTTTTCTTCTATGGAGTTTTTAGGGTTCTCATAATATTCTGGGTACAGTCATTGGGTGTTTATGTGATACTCATTTTCTTTTTAATTTGTGGCTTGTCTTTTATTCTCTGGATAGTCGTTTATGCACAAAATTCTTTAAACTTTGTACAGTTTAATTTATAATTTTATTTGTGTTAATCAATCCTACTTTTTTAAACTGAACATAATTCACATGATTATTAGTTTCCTATAGATAATTGTATTATTTGCAATTTATCCATTTACTTTTCTGGTGTCTTAGATCTCTGACATATACACTGCTTATTTAATGCTTTTGAATTGTTTTTTTATGAATTCGTGGACTGATAATTTTTTCTTGCTATGTTTTACATAAAATGTCAGCAATTCTGATTTCATGCTCAAACTTGAACTGGAGATAACATGTAAGATGCTTTTTGTATCTTTTCTTACAGATTACTCATTATACTTAATACATGTGCTTCTGAACATAAACTTAAGCATTTACCTTTAAATGTCACTGTGTATGACTATTATTGGCACTAATGCATCTCTGGGCAAAAAAATCCCATCCTGAAGAAAGATTTATCAGTTGCAATCTTTATGTGAAACCTTTAAAAGTTTATCTGTTCCCAGCCACTCTCAGACACTCCATAGTAACAGGACAGTTCATGTGTCATCGTATCATAAATTATTTCATTTGTGCACTTTGGCCTCTATTTTGTTCTTGTTGTTTTTCATGGCAGAAAGTGTTCAAATGTATTTCTGGAATGTGTTGAGCTTTCTGCTCATCTTTCTTTAACTTAAAATTGAACT
>PVJL010015664.1:0-23481 GCA_004026885.1 Lyroderma lyra | reverse complement strand
CAGCACTTGTTATTCCTTGTCTTGTTGATAATAGCCATTCTCACAGGTGTGAGGTGGTATCTCATTGTGGTTTTGATTTGCATTTCCCTGATAGCTAATGAGGATGAGCATTTTTTCATATGTCTGCTGGCCATTTGTATTTCTTCATGGGAGAAGTGTCTGTTTAGTTCCTCTGCCCACTTTTTAATTGGGTTGTTTGATTTTTTGTTGTTAAGTCTTATTAGTTCTTTATATATTTTAGATATTAGACCCTTATCTGATGCGTTATTTGCAAATATTTTCTCCCATTCAGTTGTCTGTCTCTTTGCCTTGTTGATGGTTTCTTTTGCTGTGCAGAAGCTTTTTAGTTTGCTATAGTCCCATTCATTTATTTTTGCTTTTATTTCCCTTGCCTTTGAGGACAGGTTCATGAAGTCTTCCTTGAGTCCTAGGTCTATAAGTTTAGTACCTATGTCTTCTTCTATACAGTTTATTGTTGCAGGTCTTATATGAAGGTCTTTAGATTGTACTTTTTAAAAGGTTTCTAGGTAGCTCCACTTAGTGATGTTTTATGTCTTTTGCCTGCCTGTAATTCTAGGAGATACTGAGAAATTAAGTATTTTTTTCTAACAGACATTTTCACATCTCTGTTCAAGTAAATTTTCTTAGATTCAAAAAATAAGCAACAAGACATTGCTATTATTGCAGGATTTCATAATGTTAATGTCATGAATTAATGTTTTAGTTTCATTTTAATTAGTATTTACATTTCTCTACAGCTTTAGGGATTAGAAAGCCAAAGTAGATTTTGCTAAGTATCAGAATGTACATATGTATAAATAAGGCTATGTAAAGAACTATGCAGGTAACAACAATAAAATATATTATTTTTATATAATTAATATATGCCAGAAAAATGTTATAAATCCCTTTCATACTCTTTTATTGAATCTTTGAATGCACAAAGCAAAATATGGTATAGATATTATTATTCCTATTATTCTGATGAAGACACTGAGGTATAGAAAGATCAATGAATTTATTTCCTTATAATCAGATAGCTAAGAAAAGGCAGAGAAGAGATTATATAGTAGACCCAGTAAATTTGGCTCCAGAATCCACTTTATATTGAATAAAAATGCTAAGGCCACTGTTTTCATAAAAGACTTTTGAAGGACAGAAACTTTATATTCATGGTTTTATCTATGTAGTTAATATTTATATAAAAGATATTACAAAACCACTATTTGACATGGACAAAATTAATAATAAACCTACATTTCCTGGAAAAGTAGAATGCCAAATACAGAGCTCAGGGCCCTAAAGTTTGAATAAGGTATACACATTTTTCTCAAGCAGATAATAAAATGTGCCAGTGAGATAAAAAGAGTGATATAAAAATAATGTATTCTTATAAAGCACTTTGTAAGGTCTCTACTGCTTGGCTACTTTTAGACTCATTTTAATACTACTCAGCATCTTTTTCTAAGTCACCTCAGAATCTCTCACTTTTAAAGTTGGAGAGATGACAATCACCCATCATAACAAAGTGAAAGTAATATAATAATCTGCTAATAATTAGAGGCAGAACATAAAGTAATTTTATTATCCCTTGGTAATATATTAATAAAATACATAATTTCAGAAACTTTATCTGTAAAATCTAAATTAATTTTTTGGTTAATGCTTCTGAGTAGGATGTACTAACTTATAGTAGATTAATATTCTTACTGCAACTAAGAAAAAAATGATAAATTATAGAAATTAAAAGAATTCTATTTTAAAGTTATCAGAATAGTCTGGAAGAAATAAATATTACAGCAACTCAAATTCAAGAGATAAAATAATTATTTGGTGGAAACAGATGATATCCAGCCATTTATTCTTGGGAATACTTGCTGGTGATGGTTATGTGCAGGTGGTTGGAAAGAGAGGCTTAGAGCTAGAACTTAATGTTTATTTAAAAAACAAAATAATTTTCTAGCCAAGGTGGCAGAATAAATAAATGCTATGCTTTAAAATTATAACTAAACTACAGAACAACCATCATTGAGAACCACATGAAGTCTAGCTGATTTGAAGCCATACAATTTAGGACAGACAGAAGAAGCCACCTCGCGACTGGTAAGGATGTGCAGAGACACAGAATGGGCTAGTCCCCCACCCAAATGTGGCAGTTAAAAGTCAGGAGAAATATCTTGGCTGTGGAGGTCCTTCCTGAGCTGTGAGTGGTCCCAGGCCTATACCAGGGTCCACAGCCCAGGGTTTCAGTACCTGGAGCGAAGTCCCCATAACTTCTGGCTGTAAGAGGAAATGCAGAATGTGGATAAGTGAGAGGGAGTGTGGCTGCAGTCTCAGGCATGTCTCTATTTCTTTTTTTTTTAGTGTGGGTAGTTCCCTGGCTGGGAATCAAATCCAGGCCACAGCATTGACAGCGGCAAAGCCTTAGTCCCTACACCACCAGGGAACTCCCATGCATTTCTCTTAAAAGGACTGAGACACAGACTTATCCACTGATGAACTCATTCACTCAGAGCTCCATCACTGGAGCCAGCAGCTTCAAAGGTGCCAGGGACATACGGGGAGAAACTGAATTATCTGGTTTCAGGGCAAGGGCTAGCAAGGCAGCTTTATTCCAGACAAAATTGCTGACAGAAGCCATTATTTCTTTGTTGAGATCTTCCCCCTTCCAGTGTGCAAAAATGGGCAGGTGCCATATCTGAGTCTTTATCAACCTAGCTAACACCATCTGTCCCACTGTGGTGGTTTCTGGAACACCCCTCCCCACCCTGCCAGCTTGGCAAAATAGTCATAGAGCTCTAAAGTATAGCATAGGTAATTGTCAGTCCCCAAAATGTTAAAGACAAACCCACTGTAAAGAACTACAGCCAGGCCCACTGTAAAGGGTTAAAGCCAGGCCCGCCACCCAGGCTTGACCTTGCCATAATCAGTCCATGCCTGGGGCTGAGGAATTCCTGAGGCTGACATTTACTGCACATGTACTGGCTTATGTAACCATGAAAACCCAAACAACCACTACTGTACATATGTGGCAACATCCTACTTTTGTTTGAATAGGTATATATAGTCCCAGTTGTGCAATAAAGTGGTTTGCTTGCTGGCGTGTTTATGGTCCCCGCATGTCAGCTGCATGCGTGTTTTTTCAACTGGGTGTACCATGGCCAAAACCTGTCCTGCTTAAAAACCTTGGCAATGAAAGTAATATCATTAATAATATTGTAATATCTATTATAATACATACTTATTACATACTAATATATATGATGTCAGATGGGTATCTGATTTATTGGAGTGATCATTTTGTAAGTCATATAATGTCTATTCACTATTTTGTACACCTGAAACTAATATACTATTGTATGTCAACTGCAATTAAAATTTTTTTTAAAAATTAAAATAAAGCAAAATAAAAACTTCCTTACTCTCACTGTGTTTAGGAAGGAAAGAGCAGTCATGATGGGTACATGCTTCTAATTAACTATAGTTTTCTACCTTCAGGTGTTTGCCAAATTTTAAGCCATCTAAGATAGTTATGTACAAAATAAAGCTGGAGACTGGACTTGAAACTGTACATGCAGATAAGATGGGCAGGGCTGGATATGCATAATCTTAAATTTCTGTGGAGATACAGATCCAGCAGGTTGTCTATCATAAGCCTGGGTGGACCAAACACTAAGAACAAGAGTATACCACAGGTAGACTTAGTCTTATCATAATTACACTCCATCTCAATCCATATTAATTCCTGATAGAATTGACCACTCACTCAAACTTTATAACTCAAGGAGGAAAGAGGATACCTTCTCTAAAGACAGATATGGTAACTGAGAGCCCTGTATTTTCTTTTTCATTGCTGGAATACAATTGAACATTATCAGATATGAGAAAAGGTAAGTAATGTGACCTACAATCCATAAAAAAGCAGAGAGTAGATATGGGTCCCCATTTTACCCAGATATGGGAGTTAGCAAATAATTACTTTAAAACAGTTACTAATATTTTTAAGAAAATATGGAAAAAATGGGAAAGTAGCCAAAAATAATGTGTAATTTCAGCAAATAATTGAAATAAAGCCAATTGAATCTTAAAAATATAAAAATATAACATTTATATAATAATGACAACAATATAATAATACAATATAATAACAATGGGTTTAATAGCAGAGAAGAACACAGAATGTTAAATTCGACAGGTCCAAACTGAAGCATAAAAAGTAAAAGTAACAAGAACGCAGAACAGAACATAAAAACTATTCAGTAAAAAGCACCAAAGAAAAATATATTACATTTAAAGAAATATTATCATATTGAAAGATAACTTCTTGAACAAAACAATGGTAGCCTGAAGGTGGTGGAATGACAAATTTGAATTGCTGACAGAAAATATCTGCCAGTCTAGAATTTTGTATTATAGTAAAGAATAGCCTTTAAATTAAAAATAAATATAATTTTAGACTATTAGAGAGATAATTTTTCGATAAGCACAACTGAACTGGAAAACAAAATATTTAAAAAATAAGTAATAAAAAGTAATTTTCTTGGAAGTAAATAATAAAACCAAGAAATATGGAAATCCAGGAAGACAAAGAATAGCAAAAATGGTAAACTTGGGGTGTAAATAAAATTGACTATGGGGTATGTAAAACAATATTTGTTGTCTTCTGGATCATGTCAGGCACTTAAAAATCCTCACCTGCTAATATTCATGGCCCTATGCAATGCCCTTCTCTTGCAGGATCTTTGACTTGCTTATAAACAAGAGATATGGCAAAGAAATAAGATGTTACTTTCAGATCATGCTATGTTACATCCAATGTCACTCCAATAAATTTAATAATAATAAAAAAAGGACTCCATCTTCCTAGCATACTTGCTCTAGGGACTCCTTTGGTTGGCTTAAGTGCATGTGGAAGAAACAGCAACCAATCTCAAGGAACTGTGGTCAAGTTCTTGGGACCTTAGAAGGACTTCTAGATCTAAAGATGAGCTCTAGTTCCCAGCCAGCATAAAGCTGGGACCCTCAGTCTTTCTGCCATTAAAAATCAATTTTGCCAATAACTTAATTGAGTTAGGAAGTGGCTTCTTCTCCATTTGAGCCTCCAGATTGGAACGTAGTTTTCTGATAACTTGATTAAAACCTTGTGACTCTTGAGCCAGGACTTAGCTAAACTGTGCCTGAACTCCTGACCCTTAGAAACTGTAAAATAATAAATACATCTTGCTTTAAGCATTAAGTGTCTGGTAATCTGATACACTGCAGAGAAAACTAACACATGGATCTTACATTACATGGATAACTACTATGCATGGCACAAATGACATGAAATATGAGTAATTTGCAAATCAAGTCTAAAGATTTAAAATTCTAGTTGTATTGGGGGAATGGCAAAATTAATGTATATTTGACTCTAATAAATCAAGAATATACATTGTAATCTCTGTTACAACCACTCTGAAAAATATTTGGCTTTGTTTGTTAAAACTAAATATATGGACACACTATGATCCAACAATTTGTTTTCTAAGTGTATCCAACATATATTTATATATGTATTTTTTCCTGAAAAGTTATATATCAAAATGTTTATAACATTACTATTCTTTATTGCCCCATACTAAAAAATACTTAGATGTTCATCAATAGTAAATTACACAAATATTTGTGATATATTGACATATGGATGACTTATAAGTATAAACGACATGAATCTATTTCACAAACGTTGAAAAAAATGTCAGATATAAAGGAATATAAATAATATATCATCATTTTTATAAAGTTCAAAATATGTTGAAAATAATCTATGCTATTAAAGTCTAAATAGTTAGGCAAGAGAGGTGAATTTGTGGCTATAAAATGGAATAAGGAAGCTTCTGGTAGGTTGACAACGTTTTGTCTCTCAATCTGGGTGCTGATTACAAAAATGTGTTCAATTTGTGAAAATTCAGCAGCTGTAGTCGTACATAATATACATAGAAAATATTTTTATAAAATCTTTTTAGTCCCAAAGTATTTCCTTCATGTTCACTTAGTAGAAGGAACTAAACCAGATGTTGGATAGTGGTGATATTAATATGAATGTGTTCTTACTCTTAAGCATTTTAAAATCTGGTGATAGAGATAGTTATGAAAACAAGAAAATGCTGAGTCAGAAATCGATGGGAACCACTATAGGTATGCTTGTATAGATATATACAGCATCAGAAGAGGAAATATACACTCTTACTGGGAGAGAAAAATGAGTAAGTGCTAATAAAATTAGAAAGTGGTAGCAAAATGTGTACTCTCCATACCCATCCTCACTCCGACAGACAGTGAAGAGAATGTGAAAGGTGTGGTAGAAATGAGAAGGGGAATGGAAGATCAAATAAAATATTCTGTTTTCTTTAATTGTGAAGTATTTTGGGGTTTTTTAATGCATGTTCATACATAGTAGGAAAAGAAGAGTTGTTTTCTTTTAAAGATGTAGCATTTAAAATGTAAACAAAAATCAAAATTACTGATGCAAGAATGTACTAGTGGAAATAAGAAGACAAAATAATGAGGGTATGAACACAGGTGAAATAATCACCCTTGAATAAAAGCCAAACATTTCCCTTATATCTGCTTGATTTTTCCAAAATATGCCAGAAGGGTAACGGGTGAAGGGTATTTATTCCTTGGTGATGTTCATCTTGGTTTGATAATCTGGGTTCTCATTCTTTTTTTTTTTATTAATTTTTATTGTTAGACTTATTGGGGTGACATCTGTTAGCAAGGATTACATAGGTTTCAGGCATACTATTCTACAGTGCATTGTCAACTTGATGTATAATAAGTTCACCCCCTAATGTGACTTCCCTTTCCATCACCTTATATTTAGCTCCCCCCCTCCTCTCCCACCCCCTCCCCTTTCTCCCCTTAAGAAAAGATGAAATACTGCCATTTGCGACAAAATGGATGGACCTGGAGATCATCATGCTAAGTGAAGTAAGCCAGACAGAAACAACAAAGAACTGTATGACTTCACTCATATGCGGAATATAAAACTGAAAGCAAAGAAAAAAAGAAATGAACAAACAAATAACCCATGGACACAATCAATAGTTTAATGTTTATTTGGGGATGAGTGTGTTCTCATTCTTTATATGTAGCGATGACTCTGTGTAGCTGTGTAAGCAGAAAAAGATGGTGGCACAGAATTCTAGAGCTTCTATGATATACTTGTGTGTGAATTTATGCTTCAGAGACTGTCTAAATTAGATCTATAAAAGTCTATGCCTATGGGATTTGATGATTAACCTAATCAATTTAATCAATTAAAATAATCAGAACTCTAATTTATACCATAGAATGAATTAGTTCTATGAAACTTACAAATTAAAAACTCAAGAGCCAGGAAAATATTTTTCTCTTTTGATGAAAATATTGTTTGATTAGTTAGAAATTAAAATTAAGGTTCATATTCAATTGCAGTACCTTTGCCTAGATTTTGGGGTAAAATTATTCTCTTTCAATATATTTCTCCCTTTTGTTTTTAAATTGAATGCATTTTATTTTCTCTGCATTTTAATGTAAGTTTTGACCGCTTATTTAGGACTTATATTCAGCTATACATACTTGTTTCCTCAGAGATAAAACAAACTACCACAAACCCCAAATTGTTTTTTATATGGTTTGAATTTGTTGTATGGTCTAAATCCTTGCTAATTTGCCCGTCTTTAAACCAGCAGTACCAGCATCATGTTGGAGCTGGTGAAAAATGCCCTACTACATATTTGGTCAATCAAAATCTTCATTTTAAAATAACATGACATTACTTCCAGGTAATTTGTATGCATATTAAATGTTCAGTGTACAAGCCTAATTTCTCTAGGTTTTTCCCCTTTTAGGTTATATTTTTATTGCTACATAACAAAGTATCACAAACTTAATGGTTTAAACAACATACATTTTATATCTCATTGTTTCCATACTTCAGTAGTCTGGGATAATTTAGCTGGCTTCTTCTCAGGGTCTCCTAAAACTAGGTTATCAGCCATGTTGTGTCTTTTTCTTTTTCTTTCTTTTTTTTTTAATGAGTTATCATTGACATATAACATTGTGTAAGTTTAAGGTCTACACTTACATATTGCAAAATGATTAAAACTGTAGCCTTAGCTAACACCTATTACATGTCACAAATTACCATCTATTTTCTGTGGTGAGAACATTTACTATCTATTCTCTTAGAAACTTTTAAGTATATAATATAGTACATCACCATGCTATACATTAAATACCCAGAAATTATTCATCTCATAACTAGAAATTTGTACACTTTGAGCAACATCTCCCTATTTCCCCTATTCTCTAGCCCTTGATAACTACCATTCTATTCTCTATTACTATGGGTTGGGCCTTTCTAGATTCCACACATAAGTAATATCATGCAGTATTTGGATAGGTAGATAGATGGTCAGATGAGTGAAAAAAGTGAAATAAAGGGACAAATGTTATAGTTGGCAAAAGAGAAAAAAAATTTGAAGAGCAAGATCTTCGATAGCTTCCACCATTCTCCACATCCAGGCCTGGTATAAAAATCAAGATACAGTGTCTAAACAATAAGAGAACACTGGGACCTGCATTAGTTTCAGATCACTGCTGCTCACTCATGTACCAACATACCCAGAAGATGAACCCCAAATTTGTCTTTAGGATTTCAAGTTTTATAGTCCATGACTTTGTTCTTATTAAATTGTAAATATTTGAATTTATGTCAGTCATTCTTATTTTAGTATAAATAGATTTATCAGGTCCTTTCGAGAGTCAATTTTGATAGTGACAAAAACATGGCACAGGGGAGAGGAAGAAGGAATGCTGAGGACTCCTCTATGCCTTATCCTCTGACCCAGCCAGTGTCCAGACAGTACCAATGCTCTTTTAGCAATGGCTCTGGGGGCTGGCCTCCTGCTCATCTCTATGGCAACTCTGGACCTTTTACGTCTATATCATCCTCCAGAGCAATCTCCTCAACGTTTGCTTTGGTTCATTCTCTAAGTGCTCTGAGAGTTGTTTTCAAAAAACAAGTCTGGCTGCATCATTCTGTGGTTAAAACCCTCCCACTGAACCCCTGTGATGTAAGGGAATGTACCTCTCATTCCCCAGCTTGGGTTATGAGCCCTGATTCTCTATATCAGCTTCTCACCACTCCCCAGACTCACCTCTCCTTCTTCCCCTTGTGAAAGAAGGTTGGGATGATTTGAAATTTATACTCTTAAAAAAGTTGGAGTATAAGGATTTTTTTATACAAGTTTTCTGCCAGAGGAAAAAAGCAGGATCTTGGTTTCATTTTGATGAGTAAATCTCCCTGACCATGGGCCTTGCCCAGACCACATAGTTTATAATTGGCAGGGTCCACGTCTTCAGGTGCCAACTCCATGCTTCCTCCAATTTAGCAGAGTGCTTCTGGAGACACAGGGAGACCCCAGATGAGAGCATTTGGTGTCTTGGCAACTCTGAGGCAGAAATTGCATTTCTGAAGCCCTAAGCCTCATTGGAGTCCCTATCCTCAGAATATGGGCCACGTTGAATCACTCTATCTGAGCCAAGGATGCTAACAGAGCAACCTAAGATTCAGAAGAAATGCACCTACAGATTACCAAGGCACGTTCTTCGTGTGGAACCTATCCTTTGTTTCCACAACTGGTCTGAAATCACTGCTAAGCTGGATGCATAGTGTGGCCCTATACATGCAGTGGGAGCTCCAGACCTTCCTTAAAGATTCTGATACTAAGTACTCTTCTGTAATACAATAGAAGGGGATCCTCAGACCCCCAGGAAGGTTCTGGCATGATTCAGGGCCAGACACTAGGAGTTTTGTTACAGGCCGTTAGGGGATATTTAGACATTACTATTTTCTTCTCTCTGGAAAGAACTTTGCTAAGAGCAAGGTAGTCCTCTAAACAAGCAGGATGCTATTTAATTTCTTATGCACAAAAGGAATATTATGTAGCCACAAACAATGTTAAGAAAAAATAGACCTGTATTTACTATTGCGAATTGATGACAACATGTTGTTGAGTTGGAGGTAAAAACCAAGTAATGGAACAACAACAACAAAAACAACAAAGAGAGAGAACAAAATGCCAGCTTCCCTACCCATAGCAATTTTGGACTTTCTAATATTCAACCTTAGGATAGGATAAGCAGATTTCCTCACACAATTTAGGCAGTGTAGTAAAATCTACTTCTTAAATTGTTGGGATAATTAAGTTAAATATCTGTGATAGCTCTTTGGTTTTGTTTTTTTCACCTTAAGTTATGGTTTCTTCTATAAACAATTGATAACTAATACAGAGATTGGTGCCTAGATTATTTGAAGTGGAGTGATGCCGTAATAAAATCTTAAAACTTGAAGCAGCGGCTTTGGGATGTAGTCATAGGTGGAAGCTAGAAGGGCAATCAGGAAACTGCTAATAGACACTAGAAATAATAGGAATTTGAAGATTAATAGGTGAGGACATTCTTTGTGGTCTTGAAAAATAGAAAAAAGATCTACTTAAATTGTGGAAGAATATTAAGAAGCATTGCTTGGTTTTATTTACCATTCATTATAAAATATTATAAGAGAAAAATATACAAAAATCAGGAAATATTCAAGTTACAGATTTTATTTAAAGAAAATATTTTTAACCCAGAACTTGCTAAGTTGGAAAATAGAACTTGTTTTCATTCTCAGCTTCTCCATATGGCAAATTATTTTTAATGTAAGAAGTGGCTTTAGTGTTGCCAGTAAAAAGGCTCTTTCAGGTTAAAGATCCTATCAAGGATGTGCCTGTAGGACAGCTTAGTTAAAACCTTTGAAAGATTCAAGACAGAGTTTGTAGACCCTTTTAGTTAAATATATTTGTTAAGAATTATAAGGAAGTTTCCCACAATATCTAAAGAGAAGCTTACCCCACAAAGATTTGTGGGCTAGCTTTTGTCTAAATGAGTGAATTATAAATTCTTATGCAAAAAAAAAAATGCCTCAAAGAACTGAAGTTCTCTTCTTTGAACTGAAAGGTCCAGAGAGAAAGACCAAACAAATATAGGCCTCTGAACCTCAATTTCTACTTGCAACTACTTCTTAACCATTGAAAAACTTCTGTTTTCTTCTTTGTAGAAAACCACTGAAAAAATCCTTCAACTGCAAAGATGGGACATTTCTTGTTGAGAAGGGAGGGAGACTTGGTGGGAAAACAAAACAGAACAAAACAGAAAAACCAAGAGCAAGCAGGGTGAGAGCACCAGAGAAGCACTTTCAGAAAGACCTTAATCAATGGGCTCTGACGTCACTGGCCCAGCCACGAACCAGGGCCTTATATTTTCCCTCTCCAATTAGGAGAATCAACTGTATGAATCTTATTCCCTTTTCAGCAATGGATGTTGGGTATTAGAAGCAATGACTTGTTTTTGTTTGTTTGCTTTGTGTTTTGTTTTGTTTTAGAAGTATTCAATGAAATAAGAGCCACACTTGAGGAGCCTCATTTGCATTCAGTCTTGATGCAAATAATACGCCACATCTAGGACTTCATGTTGATATAATGGGATAAGACTTCTGAGAAACAGACAAAGTACTTGCATGTGGGAAAAACATGAATTCTTATGGGCACAGAGTGGACTACACTGGATAGTCTTAAAATATGATTATCAATAATTTTTTCAATTTCGGTATGTATATACTGCTTGTACATATAAAAGTAGAGTCAATTCTCCCTGGGCTAATGTGTGAATTGCTTTGACCCCTAGAAATCTGTGGCATTGATGCTTTGTAACTTTTGGACACAGGATCTAAGATGGCTGGCAGCTTGTGACCACATATCAGAAATAAATTATTAAAGTCTTGTGGAGAAGCAACATAAATTCAAGAATTCCCCTCCTCCTGAAAGTAGTTCAAAATATACTAAGAGTGGGGTTTGGATAGCTTATATAACATCAAATATTTAGGTATGCATTGATAATTTAAAGATTGAATATTTCTAATCCACAGCAATTATAAAACTAAGCTCACATTTTATCCTAAAATTCTGGCCTATGGACCTTCCTAAAAATACAGAAGAGGCAACAAATGTTTGGTAGACCAAAGCCTATTAAGATCTGATTCTCACTTTAGTCTTCTGAAACACCAGGCCTCCCTATGCTTCCATATTTCAAGGTCAAGCTCATTAACCCATACATGGCCAGCCATCTGCTAAGGCCAATGAGAGCCAAATCTATTTTGTGAGTGCCTGTGACCCTGACATTTTAAAAAGCTCTGCTGTCTAACATGTCTGTCACCTGTGTGTCAAAGGTGCAATTAACTTTCCAAATCCACCAAGATCAAAACTGCTGGCTTTCTAAAACCTTAACTCCTAAAGCTGTACACTTGGTCTTCATCACTTAAAACCAACCCTTACCCTTTCCTCTTCTTTAACCAAAACAAAGACAAGACCTCAATTGTTCCACTATTAACTGATATGAAAAGGTTACTTACTTATTAAAACCTATTACTTAAACATAAATGCCTTGCATAAAATAGTCCTATTATTTCTCATTAAACTCACTGTATATTCTCAAGCACAGTGCACTATAACAAAGCTAAAGGGCCAGTTGTTAATACAGGCACTCCCTACTTAATGACCGAGTTTTGTTTTTTCGAATTGGTCAATTAGCAAGGAGCTAAAATGCTGATGATGTCTTATGATTTATTGTGGCACCATAGGGTATGTATTTTTCAATAGATATCATGTGACACTATATAAATGATATAGTCTTGCGTGATTGTGAACACTTTGTGCAGTGAATATTAACTGACTGTGAGAGAGAGATAAAGACTGAACAAGAGATTCCTGAGACTCAGACAGGTTGAGAAATGGAATTCTCTGCACTTGTGTACTGGTTGTAAGTCAGAGCAGACCTTAAAACAAGTTAGGTCATTGTTTGAGAAGTGTCTATGTTGCTCTTCTGAATTAAGAAAGCTTGCTATAAAGTCACAGGCAATACTGAAAAAATGTCATCTTAAAGTTAAAATGCTCACAAATTACCAAACACGAACCAGAGCATGTTCTCTGTTCATGCGCTGGATTTCACAGAAAAAAAAAAATGTACTGGACAACACATGCTCAGTTCCTCGTTCAAACTCACCAATCAGATAAGTCATTCTTCTTTCCCCATAGGAGGATAGGAAGGTTTTTAGAATTAGTTTAAGACATGTAAGGCTACATGAAACATGAGGCAAAAATCACTTCTTTCATGAAGCTGTAAGTATGTGTGCTTTGAGAGTATGTCAGAAGGTGGTGACAGTATGGAAATAAACAAGCAGAATCATGAGAACGCTTTACACAGTGGTTAGATAATAACACAGGATGTTGTATTTAAAAAATGCCTAGATCTAGGGCAGGACTACTTCAGACAGGGTGATTAGTGAGGACCTCGTGGGAGATGTGACAACTGAGCTCAGTTCAAAAAGATGGTAAGAGACATCCGTGAAAAGATTTGGAAGAAAGGCTTTTTAGACACAGGGGAGGACAAGTGAAAAAATATCTAAAAATCCAATAAGCTTAACATGTTGGGAGTACAGAAAGACCCATACAGCCAGAGCTTAGTGAAGGGAGGGGGTGTTAAAGAAAATGAGAATGAGAGATTGATAAAACTAGATCGGAAAGAGTCAAACAGTCCCATAGCCCATGCTTTTATGCAATAGGAGGCAAGTGGAAGGTTTGAGGCAGTTTTCAGATTGCAAGTTCATATTTTTTAAAGACCACTCTGTATGTAAAATAGACTGATGGAGAAAAGCAAAAGCTATCATAAAAGTCCAAAAACAGTTGTCTGAAACTGGGATAATCGAAAAGATAGAGTGAAAGATAATTGGTTTAATATACATTAAGGTATTAAAAATGAAATTTAAGTTATGATCTTTGTTAAGTTAATTCCCAGGTATTTCATCCTTTTTGTTGTGATAGCACAATGTTCATTGCAGCGCTGTTCACAGTGGCCAAAACATGGAAACAACCAAAGTGCCCTGCGACAGATGACTGGATAAAGAAGCTGTGGTACATATACACAATGGAATATTACTCAACTGTAAGAAAAGATGAAATATTGCCATTCTTAGTGAAATAAACCAGACAGAAAAAACAAAGAACTGCATGATTTCACTCATATGCGGAATATAAAACTGAAAGCAAAGAAAAAAAGAAATGAACAAACAAATAACCCATGGACACAATCGATAGTTTGTTTATTTGGGGACGAGTGGGTTAGGGAGGGGAGAAAGGGGAGGGGGTGGGAGAGGAGGGGGGGAAGCTAAATATAAGGTGATGGAAAGCGAACTCACACTAGGTGGTGAATTTATTATACAACAAGTTGACAATGCACTGTAGAATTGTATGCTTGAAACTTATGTAATCCTTGCTAACAGATGTCACCCCAATAATTCTAACAATAAAAATGAATTAAAAAAATAAAATTTAATTATGGGTTCAATATTAGTGATAAAGAAAAGAAAGACATAATGAATAATGTTGAGAGATCAAAGATGACGGAGTAGGTTAACACTGTGCCTGCATTCTATGAACACAAGCAAATTACTGAACAACCAACATGGAGAACCATCTGCAGTCTAGCTAACCAGAAACATTATAACTCAGGATACAAAATATAGGAGGCCATGGCAAGACTGGTAGGAGGGAGCACAGATGCGATAGGACCCAAAACTCCAGTGGGGGTAGAGAATCAGGAGTGATATTTCAGCCATGCAGGCTCCCCTCAGTGGAGCGAGTGACCTCAGCCCAATACCAGGCTTTTTAGCCTAGAGCACTGGTACTGGAAGAGCCCCACAATATCTGACTGTGAAAAACAATGGGGACTCCAGCTGTCTGGTTAGGACAGAAAGCTCTGAAAAATCCAGATGTCCTTTTAAAGTACGTGCGCAGACTCAGTCACTCATGGGTACTCATCCTGAGCTCCAGCAGAGGGTCAGTGACTCAGGGGTCATTGGAGGTATGTGAGGAACACACTAAGGTGTGACTTTGGAGCAAGGGCTGAAGGATAGTTGCCCTTTTTCTTGTGTACAACAACCTGCTGCCATGCAGCCAGTTGGTAGGTGCTATCGTTCCTGTGTCGCAGTTGCCCCAACATGGCCAAATCTGAACCTGATTGCTCTATTGAACTTTACTTTATTCTACCCTGCTGACTCACTAGGACCTCACCTCACTCAACTCTGCCAACTTTCTCCAGTGAGCAGACAATCCCACCTACAATGCAATCTTCCTTTGAAAATTATTTAAGTCCATAGGCCCCAAGCTGGTGGTAACCTGCATTGGTGTGCTCTGAAGCTTTTGCTGAGTAGCTCCAGGTATAGCACTGGCATCAAACCAGAATCTACAGAATCTACAGAAGCACCCAACACAGGTGACCAGGGAGACAGTGCCAGGGTCCCACAGGGCACCTACTGCATAAGGCTATCCAGCAATACTGGGAGATGTAGCACATCTACCTAATACAAAGAAACAAAGGCAGACAGGTATCCAAAATGAGGAAACAAAAAATACATCTCTAATAAAAGAACAACAGAAAATTTCAGAAGTACTAAACAAGATAGAGGCAAGCAACCTATCAGATACAAAGCTCAAAACGATGATTTTAAGGATGCTCAAGGAAAACTTCAACAGAGAGATAGCAAGCATAAAGAAAGATATAGAAAGCATAAAAAAGTACCAATCAGAAATGAAGAATGCTATAACTGAAATTCAGAATGCAATAGAAGGAATCACCAGCAGACTAGGTGGAGCAGAGGATTGAATCAGCACATTAGAAGACAAAGTAGCAGCAAATATCCAGTCAAAACAGCAAAAAGAAAAAAAAAAAAGAAGCTAAATACAATGAAGATTGTTTAAGGGGCCTCTGGGACAACATCAAGCACAACAACATTTGCATCCTAGGAGTATCAGAAAAAGAAGAGAGAAAGCAAGGAATTGAGAATCTATTTGAAAAAAATAATGACTGAAAACTTCCCTAACCTGGAGAAGGAAATAGACATACAAACCCAGGAGGCACAGAGAGTCCCAAATAGGCCCACACCAAGACACATTATAATTAAAATAGCAAAGAGAGAATACTAAAAACTGCAAGAGAAAAGCATCTAGTTACTTATAAGGGAGCTCCCATGAGACTGTCAACTGATTTTTCAACAGAGACTTTGCAGGCCAGAAGGGAATTGGCAGAAAATATTCAGTGTGATGAA
Source organism: Lyroderma lyra (assembly GCA_004026885.1). NCBI lineage: Eukaryota > Metazoa > Chordata > Mammalia > Chiroptera > Megadermatidae > Lyroderma > Lyroderma lyra. Next base: position 7,253 of record PVJL010015664.1, on the reverse strand, counting down.
AAGCAAGGACCTACAACCAAGATTACTCTACCCAGCAAGGCTATCATTCAAAATTTAAGGACAAATAAAGAGCTTCTCAAACAAGAAAAAGCTAAAGGAGTTCATCACACCAAACCAGTATTACAAGGAATGTTACAGGGACTACTTTAAGGTGGGGGAGGGGGTGGGGGGAACAACAATAAAATGGTAATAGGTACACATCAACAATTATCTTCAATTCAAATGGATTAAAAGCTCCAATCAAAAGACATGAAGGGTACTGCGCTGAGTGGAGTGTCAGACAGAGGAAGACAGACACAAGCTGACTTTGCTTATAGGTGAAATCCGCAAAAGAAAAGAAACAAGTGGTATAGGAACAAATTCATAGACATAGAAAACATTTGCTCTGTTGCCAGATGGAAGAAGGTCAGGGGGAGGGGGTAAAACAACGGGAAGAGATTGGGAAGTTCAGTCTAATGGTTACAAAGTAATAGTTACAGGGATATAGGATATAATATAGGAATGTAGTCAATAATGTTGCAATAATTATAGGTGACATCAGGGTACTAGATTTGTTGAGGTCATAGGAGGGAAGTGGGAGGGGTGGGTGAAAAGAGAAAGAAATCAAAAAGTACAAATTCAGTTCACAAAATAGGCACAGGGATATAAAGTGCAACATAGGGCATAGAGTTCAATAACATTGTAATAATTATATATGGTGTCAGATGGGAACCAGATGTATTGGAATAAGAACTGTGTGAGTTATATAAATGTCTCATCACTATGCTGTATATCTGAAACCAATATAATATCGTATGTCAAATGTAACTGAAAAATAAATGAGAAAAAAATGGTAGAGAGATTAGCAGAGTAGATTAAAAAAACCCACAATTCAACTATATATTGTATACCAAGAACACACTTTGGATTCAAAAACACAGGTAGATTGAAAGTAAAAGGATAGAAGGAAAACAACAAAAATAACAGCTTGGTTCATGTATCCAAAAAGCAAAGGAGTAGACCTTGCACCAACCACAGTGGATCTAGGAGATCAAATAATGTTGTCCGGACTGTCTTACTCCTTTAAGCTTTCTTCTTTGTTGACTGCAGCTCAGGTAGTCAGTTTCCCCCTGGAAACCCCCTCTGTACCCCACAAGCTTCAGGGTCACCAAGTTCAATTGGAATTAAACTTTGCATTCTCTACTGTACCATCCCACCTCCTGATCTGAGTATCACTGGGCTACTTGGATCAAATGTCCACGCCCTAGTCAGTTTCTGTGACCAGGTGTGAGTCATGTGCCTTTATCTGGATTTTGAGGACCTTTGGCTTAGCCTCTCCTGAACAATGTTGCTGAGAATAGGTGAGGGTGTCCCCACAATAAAGGCCAGGTGATCTTCTAAAAGGGGAGGGCATACTTGGCTGGCCACTAAACAGCAAGTACTCACTACACATGCATTGGGTTGACGTGGGTTAGCGGGACATTCTCTTACTATGGAAAAAAGCAAAGCTAAGTAAACTACAGACTTCAAACAAAAAGAAAAAACCATAATGCCATTTTTTTTATTGTTAATTTTATTGGAGTGACATCGGTTAGTAAAAATTACATAGGTTTCTCATATACAATTCAGCAATACATCATCTCCGTGTTGTGTTATGTGTTCATCACCCAAAGTCAGTTCCCTTTCCATCACCATGTATTTGATGGTGTCCCTCCTCTCCCACCTCTCTCCACCCATACCCTCAGATAACCGCTAGCCACTAAACCACTGATTGTGTCCAAACGTTTTCGTTCCTTTCTTGCTTTCAGATTTGTGACCCACATATGAGTGAAACCACATGGTTCTTGATTTTTTTCTGTCTGGCTTATTAGTGAAGTTGAGCATATTTTCATATATCTATTGGCCATTTGTAAGTCTTCCTGATAGAAGTATCTGTTCAGGTCCTCTGACCATTTTTTAGTTGGATTGTTTGTTTTTTGGCTGTTGAGTTGTACAAGTTTTTTTATGTATTTTAGATAATAGCCCTTTATCAGATGCTTTATTTGCAAATACTTTCTCCCATTCAGTTGGCTGTCTCTTTGCCTTGTTGATGGTTTCTTTTGCTGTGCAGAAGCTTTTTAGTTTGATATAGTCCCATTCATTTATTTTTGCTTTTATTTCCCTTGCCTTTGAGGTTAGGTTCATAAAGTCCTCCCTAACCTCAAGGGCTATAAGTTTAGTACCAATGTTTTCTTGGAAACAGTTTATTGTTACAGGTCTTATGTAGAGGTCTTTAATCCATTTTGAGTTAATTTCAGTATATGGTGACAGTTCACAGTTCAGATTCATTCTTTTGCATGTGGTTTTCCAATTTTCCCAGAACCATTTACTAAAGAGGCTTTCTTTTCCCTGTTGTATATTTTTTGCTCCTCTGTCAAACCCCCACCTAATATCATACTGAATGGAGAAAAAAAACTAAAACCTATTCCCCTAAAATCAGGAACAAGACAAGGATGTCCCCTGTCACCACTGCTATTTAATATAGTACTGGAAGTTCTAGCCACAGCAATCAGGCAAGAGAAAGAAATGAAAGACATCCAAATTGGGAGAGAAGTTAACTCTTACTTTTTGCAGATGACATGATCATTTACATAGAAAGATTTCCAAGAATCCATCAAGAAACTATTAGAAATAATAAACAAATACAGTAATGTTGCAGAATATAAAATCAATGTACAAAAATCAATTGCACTTCTACATACCAACAGTGAAATTCATAAAAATAAATGAAAGAATGAATACCTTTTTCAATCATAACAAAAAGAGTAAAATACCTAGGAATAAACTTAACAAAGAGCATGAAGTACTTGTACACAGAAAACTATAAAACACTATTAAAATAAATTGAAGAAAACATAACAAAATGGAAAGATATCCCATGTTCTTGCATTAAAAGAATGAACATAGTTAAACTGACCATATTACCCAAAATATATAAATTTAACACAATTCTCATTAAAATTCCAAAGACATTCTTTCAAGAAATGAATAATCAGATTTGTATGGAACCACAAAAGACCCCGAATTGTCAAAGCAACATCTACATGAAAAGAGTAAGGCTGGAGGCTTCACTCCCCAATTTCAATCCATACTACAAAGCACCAATAATCAAGACAGCTTGATACTGGTAGAAAAACAGACACACAGACCAATGGAACAGAACTGAAAACCCAGAATTATGGGAATTCCCTGGTGGTGTAGTGGCTTAAGGCTTCAACGTTGGCCCTGTCAGCGCTGCGGCCTGGGTTCGATTCCCAGTCAGAGAGCTACCCACATACCAAAAAGCAAAACAAACAAACAAACAAAAACCCCAGAATTATGGAAAACTAACTTTTGATAATACCAAATTTCTGGGCCATAAGCAACAATAGTGTCACTTATGAAAGTGGAAACACTGAGAATAAAAAAAAGCTTGAGTTGAAAAATCAGTGGTATTGTTTTGACATTAAATTTGAGATGCTTAAAAAACATGCACAAATACACTTGAGCAGGAGGCAGTGTGGAGTCAGTCACATAGATAAACATATACTAGGATTTTATGTGATAGTCTAGGGAGAAGAGACATCCCAAACTTGAGCCTTTAGGCATTGTACCTTCTACAATATAGGTTAATAGAAGAGAAGGAGCCAGCAGAAGAGTTGGGAAGGACATGCCATTTAATAGGGAGAAGAAAATGTAGAAAGATGAATAATGGAAACTAAGTAAATAAAATGTTTCAAAGTGGAAGATGAGCTAATTTATAGATGCAGAAGGCTTTAAGAAGTTAGAAAAGATATTTCATGTGTAACCCTAGCATTTTCTGTTTTTTTTTTCTTTCTAGCTTTTTAAATTGAAATCGCAGAACCCTTCTCAGAAATTCTAAGTCAATATGTCTGCACAGAGCCCCTAGACTTCAGGTAATTCTTATTTAAGTGATTTGAACACCTTTTTAAAATAACACTGTCATAGAACCATTAGGGAATAAATTGTTTCCTATAAGTAGCTAGAACTCTGGTTTTAAGTATTTGTGTGAATATAAGTACATATAAATCAATTAAGAAAACACTACTGCATTTTAAAAGTATTCCTGTGTCCTTACTCCTGAAGATAGAATCAGCAAAGTTATCGAAATGTGGCAAGAGTAATGTAATCAATAGGGTTACAAGGGTGGGTGACAGCAGTGGCTGGCTCCGTGCTAGCAATGTATTGTGGAAATTTTAGAAACAATAAAAGCAATTAAACCTAGCTGTTTTTTTATTATTAATAGTTACTGGCAATTCTAAACTACAAGGGCTGTCAGGAAAATATCCAGCCATGTAATATGAAAAACAGAGACATTTTTTGGCTGCATTTTTTCCAGACAGCCCTTGTATGCCAGTGATAAAATGCTCCTCTAAGAAACTGCTGCAGTTATTATTATGTTCTAAATACATGTTTATGTTTATACTCTTATGTATATATACAAATTTCAACTAAGCACATATTTAGTATTTGTCCTTTGTTAAACATATTTTATGTGGAAATTTAATTGTGTTTCGCTGTTTGCCCTCAACACACATGGACTAATCTATAAGCATTTTTTTAAATTAAATTAATTAAACTTTGGTGTTTTTTGAACTCACTTTGGAAGTACAGCATGTCCTCAACTCTTCTGGTGCTACACATTTCAGGTATTAAACTGTACATTCAAAATAAACAATGATAACACAGTGATTTTAAAGGCAAAGGAGAAGATAAGTTAATTCCATTTTGTCATTCAATGTAACCACTTGAAGTTTTTGTTTCATTTTCTCTCTCTCTCTCTCTCCATACACACACACACACACACACACACACACACACACACATACATATAAACATATACAAACACGAAGTCAATTGATTTCGTGAACTCATCTTAGAAAAAGTGCTACATATCTCATTGCTGAATGCTACTACAGTCTCCTTGAAAGTACTCCCATTGGGAAGCTCTGTACCAATGCCAGTGCCTAGTGTACCCCTCAAAGCAATTTTGTAACTTTTTTCTGGAATGGTCATCAGAACTGTCGTCAGACCTTGCCAAGTTTATGACACTTTACTGAGTTGTTGAACAGCTCTACCAATATAAGTGCACAGTGGCAAGTTCACGAGTTTAATTGTCAGATTTTGGGGATGATGACAGCTCTGATGGCCACTCCAGAAAACGAGGTTCAAAATTGTTTTGAAGGTGGACTAGGAGGTGGCATCAGTGCATAGCTTCCCAAAGGGAGTACTTCGAAGGTGACCGTAGTGATAATTCAGCAATGAGGTATGCAGCACTTTTTGTAGGATGAGTTCACAAAATTGTCTGACCTCAGATCTACCTCTCTCTCTCTCTCTCTCTCTCTATATATATATATATATATATATATATACATATTTGTACAGATACATTTGAAAGCTGCTATAATTAATCCTGAAGAAACAAAGACTTAAATTTTCCATTTCTAAAATTTACTGTTAGGTGAGATTTTTATGAATTTCTGCCAAACTTATCTTTATGTTTAAGACAGTCTAAACTACTTGTATATTTCTTTTTTCATGTGGAAGAAACTGTTGAAATAAAAATAAATAAAAAGTATTGTTCAATCAACTATGAACAAAGGTAGAATTATACAATGTATTGAATATGATTATATGAAAAAAAGTTTTGCTAAATTCATTAACAAATTTCCAGAAATTACAGGTCTAAAATAGAAACTATAGTCATTATTCATCACTATGACAAACTAATATGCATAATATTATTTTTCTGTTAATAAAAATACATTAATTAACACGAATACGCTAAAATTATTTTAACAGCTTATAAATTTTATTGTTATTTTTATTTTTACTGTAATATACATTTAATAACATACATTTTAATAGTAATACATTATCCTTGTCAACATTTCTTTTGTGTCCATTATTATTCTTCATTTCATGTCATGGCTATCACTGAAAATGATTTTGTTATATAGAGAAGTATGGTGTTAAAAGAATGGTCTGCTCCAGGTGTTAAAAATGCCAAGTTACACCACTTAGGGCAATTGCAGTGGGGTCACAGAGATTCAGGTTTCCAGTCAAAGACAAAATTGGTTCATGAAAGTGAAATCAGTGCCCTCATTTTTATTGTCAGGAATTATCAGAATGAAAAAGAAATAATGTTTATTTTATTTACATTTTTTTAAAGTCCACTTGGAAGAAAAAAGAATTCTTCCTTAAGTCATCAAAAGCCCTTTCGAATTAACTAAAAGTGTACAAACAAGGGCATACTTTTTATTTAATTAGAAATTTTATGTGTTATAAGAGAAAAATCAAGTAGGGCAAACAATATGAACAGGTATGATTAGAAGTAAATAGCAAAAATATGTATACCATTTTTCAAAATTCTAATGTGACTTTCAACATACAACTTTATTTAAATTATTTCAACTTCCCTTTGCAGAAATAGGTCAGAGCAGAAACTATATTTTATAGGTTGAAGAGTGAATAGACTTTGATGAAGTGAAATTAAAAACAGGTGACAATTAAACTTTGCTAATTCCAACAAGTGATTTATCCTAGTTAAAGAATGTAATGGTATTGGGAGTTTGAATGATAGATTTGCGGTAGGATGTTGTGTATAATCCTCCATCAGCATTGGGAGATCTATTACCCCCACTGCTACGAGTGCTATGGCTACAAAGTGTCAGTAGTTAACTATTTTTGCAATTATCTTGGCTAAAAAGAATCACATCACCTAAAGACATTGCCTTTTCAAGGAGGCTTGCATGCAATAAACTGTCAACACAGGAGATAAAGACTTCATTGCAACTCAAAATAAATCTGAAGGACCATCCTAGAGTTAGAGTTCCCTAGAGGCTCAGCTGAGGTCTTCACTGAGACTATATTACAGCCCAACTTCTTCCTTTTCTCAGTTATACTTCTTTCCTTTGAATAGGTTATAATTCCTTCTTGCTAATCTCTATATCAGAGTTTGCTTGCAGTGGAATTCTATCTACCACAAGTTGTTCTGGAAGTAACCCAAGTAAATACAGATTTAGTTTGAAGCTGGGTCATCTGCCACCCAGATGGCAATAAGAACTCCACTACTGATTGCAAGTGAAATATAAACATCCTCTACTACAAGTCCACAGTTCAATAGTCAAATATTTTAATGGTGGCAAATTGGGACGGGCCACAGGCAGAAAAGAACATACTATCTGGAATGATGCAGTGTAGGATTCCCCAAGTCCAGTCCACAACCTCATATG